>JBBBVU010000023.1:12445948-12459645 GCA_037177055.1 Atherinosoma microstoma | reverse complement strand
CTGTTGGTTCCCTTAGCTAGGCTATTTGTTATGAATTGGCTTGTATGAATCAATGTATGACAATCAGATTGGCTCAAGCTGATTGTCTGTGAAGTGCCCTGAGATGACATTGTCGTGGATTGGCACTATACAAATAAAGCTGAATTGAACTGAATTGAATTGAATCACTCTGTCCAGTCGGGGGGCTGCCTTCACCAAAAGTGTGTACTGAGGCTGCAGGAACACTGTGATCAGACTTGCTGGGGGGGTTGGCTGTGTATGCATCTCTGACATTTGCATACAGCAGATCAATAGTCCAGTTTGGCAGTGAGAGTTTTATCCAGGGTTACATGATTAAAGTGTGTATAGCCCTCTTTTGGTTTCCCAGCACCTCACGTTGAAACCTTCCTTCCTTCCTCCACATCTTTTTCCCCTTCATATCACTGCTGGAGTTATCCATCCATAATCAAGATTATCATCGCAGTCACTAGGCTGGTAATGACCTCAACAACTGATGAATGGTAAATCAATAAGCACAGACCTTGCTGCATAATTGGAAAGGGGCTCTCTCATTTATACAACAATAACTTCATTAGAGGAAGACAACCACAATAAAGAAGGTGTTATCTTATGAAACTGTACACATAAAAACTAGTGGATTTTTATGCATTGGCAGTGATGACCCAGCAAGGGAAAAAGATTGATCTTTAACTAAAAAGCTGAAATCAGTTCACATAAGTAATTTTTCAAACTAAAAAGTCCTCAAGCATTGGTCCTCAGTTGGTGTTTTTAAAAGTCTTTAAATGGGCACTCCTCGTAATTAATCATGCTCTTTATTTTCACAAGTACTTTTCACTAAAATTATTAACATGCGCTTTAACTTCTGATGAACCATACTTTTTTTTCACTTCTCTTTATTCTTTTTATTACCAGCTCTTGGACCACACCCCCACCTGATGAATTTGGTTGGGCCCAACCAAAATCACTATGAATGCTTTACTTGAATTGGTTAATTAATCTTCTCACTGCAAGATACTCCCTCTACACTGCAAGAAAGTTTTTATATTAACCCAGGATTTAAAAAAAAAAAAAACTGCACATTTCCAACAACATTACCTGGGTATAAAACTTTCCCTCATCCTAAAACTTCCCCTGAATAAAGCATCACATGAGTAAAGGTTCAAAATTAAAACATGAATCTTTTACTAATAAAGACCCAAACTGGCCCACACATTATGAAAGCATCACATATTATTTGGGCACAATAAAACCCCTGCTACACACTGAGCCACCAGTCTGTTGTGCTCTTCTTGCTATTTTAGGTACTCGATTCCCTGCATGGAACACGGTAAAACCACATCTCAGCCAACAAGCAGGTGTTTCTTATCACTAATGATTGTCCATGCACACCCCAATTATTACTGCAGCTAAAGCAGACCAGCCAATCCGGCAGCACCGCCATATCACATTATTATTATCAGAAATGATTGCCGATGCAACTATAATACAAGCTACTGCTGAAATAGCAGCCAACTTTTCTTTCATGGCATCATGGTACAAAGAGGCTTGTGTTGAGCCAGGGAGGATTTATTGTGTCTATGTTTTCCAAGGCCTAATCTAGCTCAGAGACTTTGACAGCCGCCACACTGAACTATACTCCAACAAACTAACTTTGTGAACTTCTGGTTAAAAGAGACCAACACAGCCAGAACCCTTGAATGCAAAACCTCTTCAGATAGCCAAATAGCTCCACTAGAAAAGGCTAGAGAGACTCCAACCCACTCTATTACCTCTTTTTCTTAATTTGATATATGCCTTAACCCAACTTTTTCTTCCCCACCCCTAATAAATAAAACAACTCAATCGTCGATCAATAACAAATCAAAAGAACACAATTAAATTTTTGCAGAATAGTCTGGCTGTTGGGTAATATTACACAGACGTATTGCAATGATGCAAAAAAAGAGAAGAAAATAAAATACCTAAGCCCTTTTATTAAGAATCAATAATGTGTATTACAAGCTGTTTTATCCAAGTGTTTATAATCATGAAATTCTAATAAAATTAGGAATTAGGAATAACCAACAGCTTTATTGTTTTCAAGTGTATAAAAGAAGCTGGAAACGATATCTCCAGTCTAGTCAATTTTCATTCACCAGATAGTTACATTCCATATCACCCTGAGTTACAATTTTTACCTCAAGTTACTCAATATACAACTTCCCTCCTGGCCGAAGAACAAATGTGATGATTCCTCTTTCTTTTTAAAATGTTTCATCTTCTTCTCTCCCTTTCCTATTCTTTTTTTGTTCCTTTGTTTTCTCTTTTTCTGACTACTTCTCATCCCCAACTTTTTTTCCATTTTGTAAAAATCATCCAAATGCTTTGAAAGAAAAGAATAGATTAGTTGTTTCTGCTGAAACATGCAGATACAATAAGTATAGATGAACAATATTCCCATTCCAAAAGGTTTCTCTTTAGCTTAACAATGCATACATATATATTTAAAACAAGACTTTAAGATGATGGTTACTAAAGGAATTACTCTTAGTCTGACTGGCTGATGATGCTGAAATTGAGGAGGTTCTGCTTTCTGTTAGTTTTCTCTAACAGAAAATATTGCTCTTCCAGAAAAAGACAGGATTTGATCCAAAGCATACATTCACTATTTATTTTGTCCTTGCAAAGAAAATACAGTAAAGCCAAACTTAATGAGAATAAGAAAAATTACAATAACATTTACTTAGATGTAATACAGTGCATTGGTTAGTTTACCTGGCAAGTGTACAGGCAGCTCAAGCAGAGCCAAAGAATGAACATCAACATCCATCACCATTATCTAAGCTTAGTATTTTTCTCCTTGCTTTAGTCATTGTATCATGCAGCCGATAAAAATGCTCTATATCACAAACTGCAACGAAACCATGTCCTCTCTTTCTTCTGCTGTCCTGCATTTGGCATTTTAGCTTCATGCTGATACATTGGTCGACTACATGCATGATGGTATTGTGCTGCAATGGTGTGCACACTGCTGTGGGAGATGAGCAAAGCTGTACAGACTTAGGAGCATATTGCCCACTTCTGCCTGTAGCCTGATCTCATTGTTGACAGGTAACTTACTGTCTATTTATGAAATATGAAATATCCCATACTGACAGGTTATTAAAACTATGAGAGATACTACTGGTCACAGCAACTGACTGGTGGTAAAAAATCTTTTGAGGGCTGAAAACCTTTGGAAAGCTTCAAGGTCCCTTAATAAAGTACTTAGATATTTCAACACCTATAACGGTTTAGAGTCTAAATACTTTCTTCTTTTTACTTGATCAAGCACGTTATTTGTCTTATGTCCATTTTGAACGACCAAAGCAATGAAGATGAATCAAATATAATTTGCTGTCTGCTTACAGTGGTTACAATGTAAAGCAAATATAAAAGTGCCTGTGGCCCGGCCTGACCCCGTAAAGTAGGAAGGTGTTACATAGAAGATTATGTAGCTGTAGCAGGTGGACACTTGCGCTGTATCTCTTCTGTTCTCTGAACAAGACTCAGCCCTGGCTTTACACTTCCATTCCCCCGAGAATCAGAGCAGTGAGATAAGACTTTTTTTCCATACATCAGTGGACCACTTTGCCTAATCTTTGGTGGCCATCATAATAAAATGCAAACACATATGGTCCTAAGGAAAATACCAGCTACCTCTTTTTGTGTTAACTTCACTCTCAAAAGACATTTTAGACCTTTTTGCCCTTTCTGTCTTGTTGTAATTGCAAGACACATCTGAACTAATCCCAGACACTTGACTTGTTCCTCAATTTGCCCCATTCTGCTTGTGACCTTCAATTAAATCTATCATGACTCGTGCCCTTTTTGTGTTCCTGCTTTCATTCTCCATTCGTTCACCAGATGGCTTTCCCTCCTGTCCACTTACCTGACTCCTGTATCTACCTGCCCTGCAGCAATTCCAAAGGTTTCTCAAAAGAATTATGTCCTATGTGGTTTATTAAACACTTGACCTTAAAATGTTTTCTACCGAGGTCAAGGAGCGATGTGAAGGAGAATTCATGAGGACTTATAAATGGACAAAATTGCTCAGAGACCCTTACTGCTTCCACATTAAGCTTTGTAAATATGTGCAGATGACAATGTGTTTTTACAGTATTATTCTAATACATACCAACTTTGGACAACCCTATAAAGAATTAGTTTATGAGATTGGAAGTGGAAATAACAGGAAAAAGTGCATCCTCTTATGTTAATTTGCATGAAAGCTAATATGGTGTCATGGTGTTTGGCTTTGTCCCCTCGCATTGTCCCTCCAACTAAAGACATGCATGTCAGATAAATTGGTGATTTCTAACCTAAAGCTTGAAGTGTATTGGTCTGGTGACCTGACCAGGGTGTACCCAGCCTTTTGTCTGATGACAGCTGGAATACGTTCCAGCCCCTAAACAGAATAAATTGGCAAAATCTGACCAGCTTAATAGTAAAACAATGGTCCAGTGTATCCCATGCTAAAGGAAAAAAGATAAAAAATCACTCTCTCATCCTAGCTGCCACCTGGATACAACCAGATATATTCATTTGGCAAGAAATCTCACGGTGATGTGTTTTCATGTTACACCTCTTCATAAAAATTTGGTAATTTTACATGTCATTTTGTAGCATCTGTTGGTGTTGCACTCCTATGTGCTTTCAGAGACACAAAACAGACATGGTTGAAATATCTTACCTCATTTAAAATCTGAAACTAGGTGTCAGTAGTTGATACAAACAACTATAGAGTGAGCTGTCAGACAGTGTAAGTAATGCAGCAACACAGATGCCAGAAGCTGAGTTGTTTTGACTTTTCATTGTTCCTAAAAGTTTTATGTGCAACACCAAGGATTGGCCACAGTGTCATTCTTACAAGTGTGACATGAGCATTTATGAAAAGGGGCCGAGAGCTTGGAGAAGGAGTTGACAATTGTAAAAAATGAATTAAAAATCGTCTGTCTAGCCAGAATGCTGTGTTTTAACATGAAAACATGTCTGTCTTCTCATCTATTTAAATTGTCACTTAAATTAGAATACTGAGAGACAGGGAAATTGAAAGGTAGTGGGCAAGTTAAGTGTGGAGGTTGATGAAGAAATGTCATGATAGTTGAGATGAGACAAGTGGAGGAAGATGAGTGGACCTGTAATCAATCTGAGAACAGAAATAGATAAAATTTCCCACAAACCCTGAAGACTATAATGCTTGCAAAACAACAACAAAAAGCAGTTTGGACACTTCAATGATAAACAACTACAGGTCAATCTCAAACCTCTCAGTTTTAAACCTTTAAAGTGAGATCCAGGAAAAAATGGGGAGAAAAGTCAAATTTTTGGAATCTTTAGTCTTTATTTGACCCTTTAACAAAGTGTGGGAAAAAGAAATTAACAAAAATTTCCATGTATATTTACCATTTGTTAATGTGATATGTCAAAATTATTATAGTGTATCTGCTTCCTGGTATTCATTAGGGGGCAGAACACAAGTATCGGATTGTGTACAACAGGGTTTTAGCAGAGTTTTTACCATAAAATGTCTCAGAAAATGTATGTATCAAATATGATACGTTTGGCTTTATAGGGTTAAGTAAAATAATTGAAAAAGCTATTAGCCTTACACTTTTTTGGTACTTAACTGTTTTCATGTATTTCAGTTAGGATTTCCTCCACACCACAACACTAAAACGGCATATGAGCCACTGAGTCTTTAGGATCACCTGGGTAAAATTTGCTTTCCATCCCAAAGTTAAAACTAAACAAGGAAACAAATTACCAGAAAACCTGAAGTCTGTTTCAAACCTTAGATATTTTGAATTGAGTCTGAATATTTTTTAATTTCCACAGCTTTTAGTTAAATGGTGCTTTTTCAAAAAAATTTATTTTCTCACATTTGTACACTGATGATGGTGATTGTGTTTCCTGTTGACATCTGTTTTCATATGTAACTCACTATGTATTGTCTTGTATGTTTCTTTTGATTATATACAGTATTGGGTTGCCTTATTTATAAAATGTGCTATATGATTTAATTTGCCTTGCCCTTGTCTTTTGAAGCTCCTTGAAAAGAAGATATTTTTTAAAAGCTTCCCTGATAATCATTACTTATAGCCTGCTCACATAGCAAACAGATGACCCTTGCTGTGAGAAATACAGTAGTGCAAAAGTGTCTATTTCCCCTGAAAGCCTCTCAGGTTTCCAAGTCTAGACTGCCCCCACAGTAAGGTGAAACTTTAAAAAAACACCCTTTTTTTGCTTCTTATCTTTTAAATACTTTTTTCCCCCACATTGTCTATCAGTTAAATCCCTAAAAACTAATTTCTGCTTGACATATATTTGTGGTATTTTGCTGTCTTTGTAATGAACTCTTTAATTCTTAGTATTTCTTAAGTGTAACTCAACCGCAGTGTTATTGGGGATGCATTTATAAAACAACTTAGCCCTGCCTCTGTCCTTTACTTGCTTGAGTCCAACCAGGTCCAAGGAAAGCGTGACATCATGAAAACTCTGTATTAGTTTTTCAAATCAAACAATTGTATTTTGATAGGGCCTCCAGTTCATGTGCACAGTATGTTTTATGTGTTTAGCCAAGTAATTGGGACTTAGCCTTCAGTAACCGAGGAAAATTATGTTTTGAGGCGATATGTTATTTCAAAGTCAGTTTTAATCCCAGCCGTGATTTTTTCCTAACCTTAACCATCTAATTTTTTGAGTGTCATGAGGCTATTTCAGCCACAGCACAAACTGTGCCATCTAAATCTTCACCAGGTGCATATTCTTCTGAGGTAAGTGCTGGGGAAACCAGTTCTAAAAATTTGTTGATGAGTAAAACACCTGTTGTTCATTGCATTCACCTTTAGCAAAAATACATTGCACTGTGTTGATTATATGCCATAGGGAAAAATATAGTTTTATTGGTTACAATTATATTTAAGAATTTGAACACTACAACAAAAAGTCCTACAGTGTGAATTCACTCAATACAGCGGCTTCAGCGCAACAGTTCAGCAGTACACATGCAACCCGATGTCATGCAGCTGGTGTGAAACCAGCGACAGTGTGTCATCTTCTCTGTTGCACACCAAGCCGAGCTAAGCACAGCTAACATAAAAAATGGAGAACAGAAAAGGAGAAATAGATAGAAAAGATACTTAGTTGAGTTGTCACATTATGATAAATGCAAAAAAGCCTCCCAACATGTGTTCATTCTAAGGACTACAAATGAAGTGATGAGTTTTCCTTTACTAAAGATAAAAAGCCTCTTCTTCAGCAGCATTGAACATTGACTGCTTCATTGCAACAGGATTACATAAATCTGCCAAAGGCAATAAGTGTTGAGGTCTGTGAGCAAGTGGCAGAGGGGCAATGCAAGCTCGATTTGCATAATTAGAGATTTGTGCATATTAAATTAGGCAGCTACAAAGACTAACAACTAACCCATATTAAAGCATAAAGGAATTATGTTAAACTAAAAAAAAAGAAAAAAAATTAAATACTTTATTAGTCTCTAAAGGGAAAATATAAAACTATAAAATCGTAGAATATACAAATCTTTAATATCAGTGAGCAAATCTTAGTTTGAGGGGTTTAATGAATCCCAAAATAAGCCTTTAAACATATATCTTTGAAACTCTTTGAACATAAAAAATGGTAAAGATCTCAGTTAAGAGGTTGTGAGGTGTTCGTTTCTCCTGTGCAAAAATTATTTCACATAGAAAAAGGTTTTTTTTTTGTTGCTTGTTTTAATCATGTTATCAAATACTGTTATTTTGTCAAATTATCCGAATACATGCTCATAGTGTCCTTTGGCAGCTGTGATGCACCGGCTGCAACAATGTTTGGCATCAAGGGTTAAGTCTTCATCACACACATTGGTATTTTCAGTTTCAATTTCTGAAAGGAAGTTTGGTTTTTAGCTTTTTTTTTTAATAGTTTGTTATTAACTACCCTTACCCCCCGAACCTTTCCTATATAAACCCGGCAGACGTCATTGAAATTTTGTAATGCATCTACATATATGAGGTAAACATGATTTAGACACTATTTGGCAGTCATTACCTCAATCAAATCAATAAGGTTTGTAAGATTCAACCATCCAACTAATTTACATAATTCCTTATCCACAATTCAGGGAGAGTTAGGGGTGAACCGCACAAGTAAATAACTACCGCTCATCCCATCCATCTACTATCCACCCTGCCAATAAAATTTTAGTCTGTGTGGAAAGTGTGCAGAGATTAATTTTACATATTCACTATTGTGATGTAAAATCTGCATTGATTGCTTCACTTGGCTTTCTGCTTATTGTGGACAGTGTAGACTGCTTACACACAAACTCATGGGTCTTTCACGGTGAAACACAGAATAAAGGATCTTGCCTGGCTCTTGCTGGTCTGCACAATCCAATCTGTTCCCACATTTCTTGCTTCTGATGGACAGTGCTGTGGCTCCATGGAGGAAGATGTCTCCAACCGGATTGGCAGCTGGTAAACATTCCCAATTTCTCATGTATTGTATCATAATCTCCACAGATGCACAGTCCAGATTGTTTGAAGTCAATGTAATCACTGGGTAAACTTTTTGCTTCTGAAATGCTTATGAAAAAAACACAGTTTGGTAGAGGACATTACGTTTTAAAACTTCTCTTTACTACCTGAGCTTCATATAGGAAAGCTCTTTACCTATTGTGAACTTAGCATCTTATTTACAATTAAAAGTCGAGTGTGTATGATGTTTTTTTTGTGTTTTTTTTAAGTATATATATATTCTTTAAATGCTAAAATCACTATAGTAAGGGATTGAAATAAACAAATCTAAAGGTGTGGCCCTAGATGTCATATTCCCACACAAGATTATGCCCATACTTTCTCACCAGATCTAAAAAAGTTTGGAAGGTGCACTGTAAAAAAAGTTTTTAAAAAAAAGTCAAATAAACTTAAAAAAGTAAGGCAACCACTGCTGCAAAACTTTTTAAATTAAAGTCAACTAATGGGTTTTGGTGTTGTTTGAACATAAATTAAAAGGGTTACTTGAAGTAGATTAATAAATTGAACAAAGTTAAATACCTATTGAGATCAACTGTGCTTGAGCTGAAACAACTCATATTAAGTTGAAATTAAACTGAGACAACTTATGCTCACAAGTTGCTTCAACTTGATTGTGTGACTAAATCTGAATAAAAGTCTTAAGTTTATCCAAATTAATATTTTTATTCTGATTTACACTCAACACATTTTTTAAGAAGGTAACTAAAAAACACTTTGAAGCCTGATACCTTACTTACTTTCTTAAGTTCACTCTTTTTTTTACAGTGTAGAAAGACAACTGAAAAGAGAAAGCACTGTTTTAATGAGCAAAAAGATAGTTTAACATAATTTTTACCTTGAGTGACGGCACAATCTGGGATATGGTCTGAGCGCAGTGAGACAGTGATGAGGTGTGTGGTCAGAGTGACTGACAGGCTCAGTGGTCAGCTTTGAGAGGTCTCTTGCAGTCATGTTGGACAGGCAGATGAATGAAATCAGACAAAAACTCACAGTGGACAGTGATGTTGGCAGATGATATTGTGAGCTACTGTGAGACAAGGGAGTGATATTGAGAGCTTAAAGCTCGGACAGAAAAATGAATGGCTCAATAGATGTGTATAAAAGCAAGGGATAATGACAGAAGGTGAGGAACTGTTAAAATGAAAAAGGCTTTTGAAAGAAAGGTTAGGAAGAGTTCAGGCAGGAGGGAGTGGGTAAAGGAGTGATTTGAAACAGTAAGATAGATGCAAAAGTGAAGGAGAAGGTTTAAGAGGGAACAGAAATACACATTAAAGAGGCTGGAAACTGAACCTCTGCTGAAAAGACAAGATTTGAATTACAGATGCTAAGATTTGCTTTGGAAGTTATAAGGATGATAGAATTAGGGATGTGTGCATAAGAGGGGCTGTTAGGCTTGACAGTTCAAGGCCAAAGTAAGAGTAGTTACGAGGTTGGTTTGGACATATATCTGGAGGAAATATGCTGGCTATATTGAGAAAAGGCAGAGCTGCCAAAGAAAAACAAAGAGCATGTTCATGAATGTGGTGTTAGAGGACATGCTGGCTAGTGTTACAATAGAAAGAAAAAAACTACACGAAAGAAAAGGACAAGGATTATTCACTGTGGTGAGCCCAAACAAGCTCATCTGAAAGAAGAGGTTTAATAGATCACAAGGCCTGACTATCATTGAACAAATTTTCGGAACTATTTTGGATGTTATGAGAAAGAGTGAAATATTTCTGTATTTACATATTAATGCTGGACCTGACAGAGGGGATGAAAGAAAGGAGAGTAAAGAGAAAGAAAGTAAAAAGTCACAAGAGGAGACAAAGTTAAAAAAAGATCAAAAACTATAAACAGAAATAATAGGACAACCAAATGCAACACCTGCAGAGAAACAGAAAAATCATACGGTCTCTAAATGAAAACACAGAAGAAGATCATCAGGAGAACCTGCAGGAAGACACACTGAAAATCACAAAAAACATAAAAACAACCACAATAGCAACACAAATTGTGTGCACAGTGTTGTGCTAGTTACTGAAAAAAGTAAGTAGTTACAGTTAATTACATAATAAAGTAACTCTGTTACTTTGTTGATTACTTACACTAAAAAGTAATGCGTTACTGTTAAAAGTAACTTAGTAAAAAAAACTGTGAGAGTAACTGATGTTGATGTTTTTAAAACATTTATGATGTTTAATAGTTAAGCTAATAGATTACTCAACTGTCACAAGAATAAAGTGAGAGATAAAAAGGGAGCTTTACTGAACAAAAAAAACATAAGACAGAAAGGATAGGAAAAAAAATTGTGTTATGTACAAATGCCTCACCTCCACTTGTGGTGCACAGCTTAAAGAACCCAGAAGCAGGCCTTCAAACTTGTCATCCACATTTACTTTTGTTGCCATTGTTCCCTTTAAAAACAACTACACTGTTAAAACTCCAACAACTAATTAGTTCCTTTAACATTTATTTATAAGTTAGATGAGCAAATGGTTTTCAAAAGGGCTTAGCTAACCCAAAATTCCAAGTTTACAAAGCAGTCGTGCAATGTAATGGGATTCTTAAGTTGAGAAAACTTAACCTGATGACTTGGGCCTCCTAATAGACAACTAAGCCTTGACGTCACTACGTCGAAGCCGTTACTACAAGACGCGCATGCGCAGTTCCCCACATCAGCACTACGAAGAAATGCAACTCTTTCGTACGGTAACAGGACTTTTTCTTCGCCCTGTGACTCGGCAGCAGTTAACAGGTAAGCCTGTTTTTTTCTGAAAATATATTTGGTGTAGAGGTTGGCTGTCAAATTCCTTACAAAGAGTTATCAATTTGTTAGTTTTTCCACAACAACACGGTTTTATCGTTCTCTTCATTTGAACTTCAGGTGTTGATCAAGCTAGCTATGGCCAATTTCACGTGTTTGAATGAATGTACGTTAGTTTGTACTACCTCGCAAGTTTCGTGTGTTTTCACATTTAACATAAAAGATTTGTTGAGCTAAGATTAATTTACTTAATCTAAACTAGGTCAGAGAGTCGGACATTTCTTCGAAGTGGACCCCCACCCCTTCCCTTTTCCGCGTGTACCGGTAGCATGAAATTGACCGCATTGGAATCATAAACGACTTTCACTCGGGAACTTCTTCCTGATTTTCCACACCATTGTGTGGCCTTTAGCTTATCAATTCATCTATTAACGCCGATAGGTATATGACGGTTCAAGCTGTAATATCGGAGTTGGAAATACGAATAATTAAAACATAGCCTTATCCTTGCACGGAGGCAACTTGACTGCTCCGTGCTCGTAACGTGAGGAGAGGAAAGTGTTGTTGAGGACTGTTTGATGTGCAGCTGGGATTAAAAAAAGAAGAAGTTCAGAATTGTTTTAATTGGTGGGATAAATTCCTGTTGATGGCAGAGTATGTCACAATCGAACAATGGCTTGTCTTCTAACTGTTGAAAATGTTCTCGCTATATGTTTGCCTATATTAGCAGCTTGACATGTGCCGGTATGTAGCCTTCGTAGACACTTGCGTTGTCAGACATATTTAAGATTAATTCTGTTAAAGTGTTCAAACAGTTTTATCTTTTCGGCGTTTATATTATTTTCATATTGTTTAATTTTACTCAGATGTCATATACTGAAATTTGTATTGCCTATTTATTCACAGGGTAAAATATTCCCAGTTAACCAGTAAAATAAAAATTGCATGAAGCGTCACAGTCCTGTGGGCTTAGTGTTTGTTCCGTTGCATTCTTAGTGGGGTTATGTTTGCGTATGTAAACATTGACAAATTGTCTGTTATTATTTGAAATAAGTGATATATTATTATTGTTGTTTTTGCTATAATTAACGTCATGGAGTAAAGGGAGGTAGATTTTAAAGATAAATAATGGTATGGTCACTTTTATGACTTGGGTTAAGGATAATTTGTTATATTGTGGGAAATAAAGTAATCATTTAACCCATTTAAACGTTTTGTGTTTTTTCTTGATAGGATTTTATGATTTGTTGGGCTGGTTTTGGCTAAAAAATTAATTTGAAATGAAGATGAAATGCATTACATAGATTGTGAAACACATAAATCTGGGTGACCAATGTCAGTCTTTGAGGGTGACTGTACTGCATATTTTAATGTTACCCTGCTCCAACACACCTGATTCAGTTGAAATGGATCTGACAGCCTTTCAATTTCGGCATGCCACACCCAGTTTGAAATTTGCTTGAAATGTTTGGAAAATGTAAGTGTTCAAAATCTGTGTGTAGCATGTCTATATCTGAGGACCATATAAGAAAGTTGCTTTCTGAGTTTTTAGATGTTTTTAAATGTTTCTTCAAAACAGCAAATATTTAAGGGAGAGATTGTCAAACATTTTGTGCTCCTTTGTAATTATTATTTTTAAAAATAATTTGATACACTTTAATCAATTCCAAAAATAAGCAAATTTCCAATTAATTCTAAACAAACATTGCAAGGTTTTTGACAATTTCAGAAAAAAACTGAATTTGTAAAATGTTTTGGAAAAACTAAATTGAATTTGCAAGTGGTTGTTTCTGTTTATATTTGATAGAAGTATCTAATTATCTAACTAAGTTTTAAGTACATTTTACTATAGCAGTAACTTGGATTATTTTGGACATTGATTTTGATCTTGCGTTTTCATTTCTCCATAGGATTTGGATGCAATGCAAGGAGTGCAAGTTTTCGCACACAAGTAAGGAGGCCCTTCTAAAGCACTACCACCTTCATCATTACAGGGGATGATTGTGGCCACTGAGAGTGTGTCTGCACTTTTAAGACAGTTGAAATCGGTCCGGGTATCAAAGTATAATCCATTTTACTTACTAAACCAAAAAACAGAAAAAGCGCCCGTTTTTCCGTTTTTTCGTTTTAAACCTAAAAACGAAAAAACCGAAATCAAAAAACGGCCCAAATTTGGTTTTTGAAAATTAGTTTTTTCGTTTATTCGTTTCTTATTTATGAATGTGACGGCCGGCAGACTGGAGGCGGAAGTGAGGTGTAAAAACTTCAAGATAAAGGTGGCGCAGTAGCCTACAATTTTTCAGTGAAGTGAAACTATAACTGTCAGGATTTCAGTTCTGAGCCAGGGTTTTTATTTTTGTAGTTGTGTTATTTCCTGTTTTATTTTGATAGCACTG
>JBBBVU010000023.1:12349641-12365039 GCA_037177055.1 Atherinosoma microstoma | reverse complement strand
TCCACATGTGAGGAGCATAAAAACTGAATGCTGCCTCTCCGTGTTTAGTTCTGACTCTGGGAACAGAAAGTAGACTTAACCCTGATGACCTGAGGGATCTGGTTGGTTCATAACGAACCAGTTCCTGAATGTAATTTGGCCTTAAACCATTCAGTGCTTTGTAAACTAACAGCAGGATTTTGAAGTTGATTCTTTGACAAACAGGAAGCGAGTGTAAAGCTCTGAGGACTGGTGTTATATGATATGATCCACTTTCTTGGTCCTAGTGAGAACTTGAAGAGCAGTATTCTGGTCTAACTGCAACTGTCTGATGGACTTTTTAGGGAGACCTGTAAGGACAGCGTTACAGTAGTCGAGTCTACTAAAGATAAATGCATGGACAAGTTTTTTCTAAATCAGTCCTTTAATCTTCCATATGTTCTTAAGGTGATAATAGGCTGACTTCACAACTGTCTAAATGTGACTACTGAAGTTCAGGTCTGAGTCCATGACTACACCTAGATTCCTGGCTCTGTTGGTGGTTTCTAGCTTGGCGGTCTGAAGTTCAGTGCTGACTTTTAATCGTTCTTCCTTGGCTCCAAAAACTATGATTTGCACACACACACGCACACACCTCAACATACAAATCATTGACAGAAACTTAGAGGATGTCAACATTTTTTACTTTCAAATAACATTACTTATCTTCTTTTCACTATTTCTAACCCAGGCAAAGTGTCTGTAGTGTATTTCTCTTACTTTTTAATCCTTGTCATTTCCCATTCTTTTTCTCCCTCCATCCCCCTTGTTCTCTGATCTTCCCCCTTTTCTCTGTTTCCACCGTATTTCCATGTTCCTCTCTCTTCCTCGTTTCCTTTGTGTGCACAGCTGTCGGGTATATTTCCACTCCTCTCTGGAGGGATAAAACTTTTTGAAGTTCTGTCAGAGGAGAAGCGCCTTCAGCCCTAATACACTTCATCCTGGTTTCTGACGCTTACAGCATGGCCTAGGATTGTCTGCAACCGGGCTCTGTTAACTTTACAAGAGAATTAAACATAAGGCAGCTCTACTCAGCACACAAACTCCATCACCTTTGTGATCCTGAACTGGTTCTGACTGGGGCCAGTTCTGTCATGCTAACATGGTAATTCAAATGAAAGATGTTCATACATTCATTGTTCTTGATTCCCATAGATTCTGTATTGCTACTAGTGACTATTAATTCAAATTTGAATCAAGCTTTAAACTATTTGACCTCCAACCAACTGCATAATGACTGGGGGCTAGGATTATTTGAAGTTATTTGGTTGTAAAGATCTTTGACTTGGACTTTGGCTTCCATTGCAACTATTTTTTACTATTTTTCAAGGCATCAAATAAACATTACCAGCAACATTAAACACCCAAAAGTGCCACGTCAGGTGAAATCACTGGAGGAGGAGGACAGAAACACCTTTCCAGACCCCCATGGATCACCAGTGTAGCTGCACCAGTTTGAAGTCAATTTTAAAGTTTCCTAGTTAGTCATCCTTTAAAAATGTTGATATTTGGCTGCAAATTTCTAGAAGAGATTTTGTCCACTTTCAGACAGAATGAAAAAATATACCTCAAAATTATTATTCAGGAAAAATCTGCTTTGTGTTATAGTTTTAATGGTAGAAGATGAAACATAACTTAATATGGCTGCTATTAGCAGTCATTCCACAAAGGAATGTTAAACTTGCATATTACATCTCATGTTCCTTACAAAAATAGATTTTGTATCCTTTTTTTAAAAAAAAACAACAAACAGCTTTTTAAAAATTTTCTTTTATTGAACGAGGAAGAGCCTCATTTAGAAAATATATTTTCCAAGAGTGTCCAAGATAGCAGCAGCATAGTAAAACATTTTACAAACACACAACAACACACATTCAAACTGGCTAAGGTTTAAAAAACAAAACAAAAACAAATTAAGAATAAATTAAAAACAAGTTAAAATCCCCAAATCAAACAGATGTAACTGCCTCCAAATCATCCAATATTTTCTTAAGAGATCAGGTCATGAAGTTTCAAGTCTTTCTGCTGTTTGTTCCAGGCAAAGGGAGCCGCATACAAGAAATCCCTTTTTTCTGTCTCAGTTCATATCCTTGGGACTGAGAATAACAAAAACTCCCTGAAGAAAGGTCTGATCTCCTCAGATGGAGAAAAGTTAAGATGTAGGAAGGAAGCAGACAATAACAGCTTTGTAAAATGGAATATGCCTGTGTTTCAGTCTTCATATGGACACTGAAGTAAACACTGAGCTGCACACATAGACATTATGAGGACATTACCCTATTTAAAGCCCCTCAGTTTTGGTGAAGTTTCTGTTATACTACATGGTAACAAGTTGTCTCCTTCTCGTCACCTCCACATCCCTTTTGAATGAAAATCAGTTATTTGGGATCACAGGGATTGTAAGCAGCAAATTAATTATTTAGCAGAAACATTTTTCTTAATAGTGAAAGGTTTACAGATCATCCTTCTCCTCTCATTTCTAGAATACAAGCAAAATGTAAAGATACATGTAGGCACATCATGTAGGTTTAACAAAAGGTCTCATTTAGATTCCATCTGGTCCGATACTAGAGTTCAGTAACAACTTGGTCTAAATGTTCCTTTGTTTAAATAGTTAGAATTAATAAGTAGTGTTATATTAAGTGAAGTTGTAACTCAAATTGAGTTATTATTATTATGATGATGATGATGATGATGATGATGATGATGATGATGATGATTATTACTATATCTCTGAAAAAAGAAAAGAAAATGAAAACATGATCACCATTCAGTAACAGTATTTTAGATCTGGCTTTGTTTAGGTGTGTAACTCAGCTCCTCTGAGAACACCTTATTGTTTCTGAATGTGTCATCCTGTTATTGTTTTCAGGTTCAGGAAATGAAAATGAAAAGTTCAATTCACGATTAAGTTGGGGTCTCTAAGCTGAAAAAATCAGGTGTGTAGCTGGGGCCTGTTCCAGAAAAGAGGTTCAACTAACTCTGAGTTTAAAAAGTAACTCTTGGTCAACTTACTCTGAGCTGAGCAACTCTGAGTTTTCAGTTCCAGAACAGCTGCTTTGAGTTGGATCAGTCAGCTCTTAGTATCTTTACCCAGAGTTGGGAACCACAACAAAAAGCCATCATCAATGGAACCTCGATACCTGGATTCACCATGGCAACCGCTGACAAAAAGCTAATTATTTAATCTGATTGGTACAGAGGTTCTTGTTGAAGCTTTTGAGCAATACAAAGAGGTATTTCGTTAAAAAAAACTAACACTGCTGCTGCCAAGGAGAGAGAGATGCAGCATGGGAAAAAACTGCTGGCTGAGTCCAAGTGGAATTTAAAGTCCACTGGTCCACTGACTGCATATTTAACTTTATTAAAACTGGAGGATGTGGATTAAGATATTGATGGATAGAACAATCTTAGTTTTATGTAAGTTCAATGCTTAGGGTGAAAAACACAGAAGCAACAGAAAATGAAGTAAAAAAATACATTTTATGAAAGTATTATATAAGGCTATAGCTTTTAGACCAAAATTGTACATTTTTTTGTCCGTTTCATACTGATATACAAAATAAATATTCAGTCTAGTGATGTAAACCCCCCAATAGATGCTGTTTTAACTCATACAGTATATGTCCTCTCACCTATTATCCATATTTTTTATTTTAGATATAGCTATGGACTTAGTTTAATCACCTTCACTTGAGGAGGAAGAGGATGGTGAGGAGACTAACAGTAGATCTCTATCCCACATTATGGAATTATGTGTAAGGACTTTCCTCTTGATTCCACCGTTTTCTCTCTAAAATATTTCGTGTTACCAACGTTATAAATAAAGGTTTAATTTACGAAGAAGTTTAAAGTCTTGCAAAGCAAACTACAAATCTTGCTGTGACGTCATCACATGCGCGCAGCACGCGCTGTCATGTTGGATATGTAGAGCTGGAAAAGCCAAGTGACTGTAAAACTGTGCCGTTTCGTGAGATATTGCTCAAAAAATAATAACACATCTGTTTAATTTCTGGAAAGTCCTCTCCTTACATAAATGATTATGTATTAGTTCAGCTTCTAAATCTCTGGAATCGCATTAGTATGAACAACCCATGTCTGACAGCTGCTTCAGGTGGGAGAAGACAGGTAGAAACTCAGGGTTCTTTTATGGTGAACTTGTTAGAGGAGGTTTACTTCATGGAGTCAGTTACCATGGTAACAGACTTGGTGTAAGACTTAAGAATCAGAAATTTCTACATAACCTGCTTTCTGAAACAGGCCCCTGGTAGTGGAGTTCCTGAAAGAACTTTGCCAAACAGGCTTGGATTTAAAGAGGTGAGATCTTGGTCCTGCAGCAGCACACAGTCTCAACACATTTTCCCTTTTTTTCTCAACAAAAATTAAAGAAAACAAAAGTTATTTCAGACTCTGTGCTGGAATGTACCTCTGTGTGAAAAGTGGGGCTGTGCTTCAATTTCAGTGACGTCACATTAGTGGATGGCTTTGACAGGCAAAGGTGGGTTAACTCCCCAATCAGGCAAGGTTCAATATAGCTGTGCTGCAGTGCTTAGAGAAACTTGACTAAACAAGACAAAAGGTCGGACTTCCGGTATTTGTTAAGGAGTGAAAAGAGATATAACAACTAAAATCTCGGGGGAATATCAATTACTTTTGTTCAGAAGCAGTGTAATTGCTGCCAACAGCCTTTAAGCTAGTTCCACAAATGAGCTTTGTGCATTTGTTTAATGACATATTAGCATCACTGTCAAATGAATAAATTAGCTTTGAACATATTTATTGCTATGGAAAAAAAACTCCTTACATAGTGCTTGTCTTGCCTACCTCATTTTTATACCACATACGCATTTTTATTCCTTTTGGCTTTTGAAGCTACAAACGATATTTTGCGAAGCATTTGTTCACTTGGTATTCGTAGTCAGGCATTTTCAATTATGCAGCTTTTTATGTGGAATAAGGTATCAAACCATAATATCTTTTTATTTTTCATTTTTAACATGTAGTGTTGTTCTGGACATGTGACAGTGATAGTAAGGCAGCATCGTGGGGTGTTTAACTGAAGCAGAGAATGTCAGTGGTGTGGTAGTTTTTCATGGTATCGAAAGAAGATACTCGAGAAGCAGTATGCAGTACTTGCAACGTCAGAGTAATGTTAGGAGGATGTCGCATCAAATCATTCAACACCATCAGTTTGATACGTCATCTGAAAAACCACCAACCGGATGTTCACAAACTTTGTCTGGAAGCTAACGCTGCTAACGTTAACTTTAATTTTGTACAGAATTTGATCATCTTAGCTTCAATTTTTTTAAAAACAATATCGGTAAATATCGGTTATCGGCCATTGCAAAAATATTAATATCGGTATCGGCCAAACTTTTCATATCAGTGCATCCCTAATAATCTTTTTTGGAAAGTGACAATTTTGAGAGATCTTCACGATTAATTGTGGCATTTAATACTGCATTTAATTGTTTAATTATGTAATCATGACATCCTGAGCAGCTCAAAGTGGAATAAAGAAGACCATTTCAAAGCGTATGAAGACTGCATATCACTGTTAAATATTGACTGCGTTTACATGCAGCCAAAAACCCTTTCTTAACCGGAATATTAGCAATAACCCGGTTGTGCTTTTCAGACGTGCTATTTCTAGGCGCAAAGATAGTCACCGCAAACAAGTTACACGTTTCATAAATCAGATTACGTGTGTAAAGCTGATTTTTTTGCATAGTTTCCTCCCAACATTTTGCATGTTCTGGCAGAAACGCCCATATTGCATATTGATCAGCGGCAGACACACAAAATGGATTGCGTGTACTATTTTGTCAGTATAAAAGGCGCAATCCTCATTGCGCCCTATTAATAAATCAGCTGCGGCCAATTTTTGCATGTGCAATCAAGTTAGCACTTGTTTTAGTACACGTAAACCTTTCGTAAATCAGGGCCTTAGTCTTTTAAATAGTGAACAAACATGGCTCAACCAAGAGGCATCACACCAAACATTTGAAGTGAGGAGGAAACAATTTCTTTCATCACAGCGGTTGAAACGGGAAGTGTGGATGAGTATGGCACGACTTCGGCTCCATTTCCCATTTCCACTACACGTTCTCTCCTCCTATCGAGGACCATGACGCACAGTAGTGTCAAATAATGCTGGTAGGTCATTACCAGCACCAAAGCGCAAGCAAAAGCAACTGCTATTGGTCATTTTCTGCCAACTGTTACTGTTATTGCCATGGATACAGGAAGAAGCGGGAAATGGTGCATATTTACGTCATGACGTTCTCCGCGCATTGCGGTTTGGGTCGGGAAATTCCAGTTGATTGCAACTATCATGTATACAGGACTAACTAATCACGCATGTAAACAGCGAATTCTAAAAGTTTCAGAAACCGGAATATTGACCTTAACCCGAATATTGATGGCATGTAAACGTAGTCAATGAGGGATGCACTTTTGTCCCTATGCATGCTGGTTAAAAATAGAGCATATAAAAGCAGAACTTCTTGTAATTTCAAGTCCAAAAGTCTGCTGTGAAAAGATAAAGTCTATTATTCATAGCTATCCAAACACTCTTGCGAAGTAGATGTTGTTGATATCTACGTATTAATGGCGGTAAATTTTCTATATACATAGCCCGAAAACTACATTGAACGACTACTTCCCAATGTTTGCCAGATTATGACTGTTTTGTACATCTAATTTAAAATTTTATCAATTTTGACACTGCCAGCACCAATATGTACAGTGTTTCTATGCAGACATTCATTGCCTAGGGATCCAGCCTCATTAATAAAATTTAATTATTTATGACACCCATCAGCAGGTCTAACATTACATTAGGGAAACAGAAACATCTAGTATTTGGTGAATAAGAATAACTGCCACAGGGAAATACCATGCTCCTCTGTGTTTGACTGAGAATCTCCACAATGAGCCAGAGTTGTTATCAGTTTCCTCTGTAAGCTTACACTGGCGCTCTGTCCACCACATGCACTTCCACCCTGATGGATGGATGAAAATGCCAGTTAAGAGTGCTCTGGCATCGGAAGTCTGAAGTGTCATCTTGAAATGAATCTCATGGCTTAAGTCCCCATGACCACTGGATTTCACTTCTGGGCTTTGGTAGAATATGACAATTATATTTTCATTGTCAGCCAACTCCATCTCCTTACCGAGGGCAGGGCAATAGTAATCTGACTCTGTCACAGTAATCTCTGCCATGGGAGCTTTGTGAATCAGTCCCAATTAAAGAGAGGGCACTTTTTTTTTTTTGCGTGAAAGGAAGCAGTTAATGTTGTCCTTACTGAATGGCTCAAGTAAAGTCTAAGTTATGGTGCTAATCATGATACTGTCTTGTGTAATGAATTCTGTAAATGTGCTTATGAAGACTGGAATAAAAGAAAGTTTTATACATTGAGTAGGTCAGGTTATTAGATTGTATGCACTAAATAAGAGTTTCTGAAAGTAATTTTAGACATGATTCCCACCTGAATAATTTTTTTATACTGAAAATAAAAGTAGGCCCATGCATCCCTTAGGCTTGCTTATTATTATCTAAGACAAATGGGCAGCTCAAAAGCAAGTAACCAAGTCATTTATGTGTATACATAAGTGACACAAAATATAATTTTCCCAAACTAATTAGTGTAAAGTCTTGCTAGAATATAAACTGGTGGGCTTGGTATGATAGATGGCACTCAAATTTAGACTTATGTTCAGAGTTTGATAAACACTGCTTTATAAAGTCTAAAGATATGGTTTGTGATAACTCTTAGTGATTTTTTTTTAATTTTATACATTTAATAATTATGTAAATGTCATCATAAATCTTATCTAATTGATTACTTACATTTAGGCCATTATATTTGTTTCCAAGTAGTAATATTTAGAAGAAAAAAACAACAAAAGTGCATTTTGGAGATTTTCTTTTTCTATTATTAAAGACAGAAAAAGATATGTGGAATTTCCCACTTTGAACTCGTCTCACAGGTCAAAACATGACATTCATGCTGCATTTCTTGGCAGCAGGAAACTCATAATTTCAATTCTCCAAATATGAAAAATGAAAGACAAAATCCGAAGTCTGATTTTAAATTTCAAATTTCCACTTCTCAAATGCAGCATTAGCCAACAAATCCCAAGGCCTTCCAGGAAATGTGGTTCCTTTAAAAGTGTAAAGGTTTGATCATTCTTTTGGACACAAAATATTTTGGGGGAAATTGTGGACTTAAATTTGTCTTCACATGTGACTCAGTGCTGGTGGAGAATTTTACATGGAGGTTGAATTTTCTTTTGAATTGTGATTTTTATTATCAAAGAAGTGACCTTGCATGTGATGACAAAAGGCAAAAAGAAACCACCTTCAGTTAACTATCCCTGTTTAATTGAGAGAAAAATGTATTCTCCACATAAAGATAAGAATGAAATGAACTAATCCTGAGTGTCTGTGCAGAGGACGAGGGGATGCTTTATCTCGTACTTAATCTGAACTCACTTGAGATGTTTATACAGTATAAGTGAGCAAATGAGTTGTGATGCCAGATGAGTTTGAGCTGACACGAATTTCGACATGCACAAACTTTGACAGTACAAGTGTTTGTTAAACTTTAAAGACCCCAGTTTCCCTTTAGCTGTATTAATTTCCTATGAAATATAATAATAGAATCCTAAATTATACACAGCTGATGCACATGCTTTCATAAATGAACATATTTAGTTTATTTTTCTCATTGTTGCTGCTCCATATAGCATTTCAAATGTAAGATTTTTTTACAGCAATATATGAAGGGTTTCTGGCACTTGTGGCATTTTACATTACACTAAATATTTCTCTCTCTATCATCATCCACAGGTTTCTACATTGCTGTCAGTCCCTGTGAAACAATAATTTACTTTGATGCATGGGCACAAAGACTGATCCAAGATTCTAACATGGTTCTTATGAAGCGCAACAGAAAAATGAATATTAAATGTCATCTGAGCTTTAGATTGTGTGGGCACCTCACCTTTGTAATCAAATGAAGGGAACTGTCAATATGGAAAACTTCCTTTTTATTCAAAGGTTACTTCTGAAAACTGGGATAGAGTGTGTACAGTTCAGCTACATCAAACAAAATGTGTGCTTGATTCTTATGCGTGGGAGCAGATCAGGATAGTGAACTTTGTTTCCCTTTACCTTTTACCTGAACCTGACCTGATCACTAACCCTTACTGTTTACTTCTAAGACTCGCTTAAAGTCAAGGCTCAGGTGATGCAACCCGTGAAAGAAGTACCTTGAAATTACTGCACTTTAACATGTATTTCTTTCTTAACAGGAGTGACTGAGGGCACTAGATGTTTTCCTGCTGCTGGTTTCAATGCTGCACACTGTGCTGCAAGAATGAGGGTAATGATTGAGACAAACCTACATTCATATGTTCATGTCTCCTCCTCTCTCTACACAGCTGGATGCTTGGTGAGGCATGGTGGTGAAGATGATTAGAATGTGCTCAGTGGGGCTGCTGTCATTGGGCCGGGTCAGATGGATGAATGTAATGGGAATAGGAGTCCTTTGTCTGCTGCTGCTATCAACCTGTCTTGGCCAAGACACAGAAGGTAATGAGAGTCCTTCTTTTTTATCTCCTCCACTATGTCCAATATGTTGCCTTGTCTTGCCTTTTCCTTATGTTTCATCTTTTTCCCTGACTTACTCCAATCAAGCCTGCTTGAGCAGAAAAAATGTTTTGACCTGGGTGATCTCTTGGCTTGTAGGTTTCACTCGGTTCAGATTTTTTCAGATTCATTTGTGTAACATTTGTGTAATTAGTGATTTACTGAAGACGAAAACTAGCTTGTTCCATCTCATACCCATTTTCCTTCTTGATAAATATTTAATACAATCAGACTCATTTTTCCTTTCTTGAAAGATGAACTCAGTTCTGCAGAATATACAGCGCTGTGCAATGGTGTGAAGCCACCATTCCTTCCTTTTATGTTGCTTCCAAGCAGCCAGTGATATTGAGCAGTAGTTCTCCAGGCTTTGTGAAAGTCTTTTGAAGTCTTTCTTTGGACAGCAAAAGGCACCTAACTAAAGGCATGAACCAGTGTTTTGTCTACACATTACAGTCTAGAGGTTTAGAGTCTTCCTGCTTTAAAACACCTGACTCTGATTGAGGCTTGTGCTGGACTTGAGAATAAGTTGAAAAGATCCATTTAATTTGAATCAGGTGTGTTTAGATGAGGGAAACATCTAAAACATACAGGATGGTGGCCCTTGACGAATTACATTGGACACTGCACTACAGAAGCTCGGCAAAGAACTTTACCCAATAAACCCGATTTTTCTCATTTCTTTAGTTGCAAAAATGCCAAAAATAAGAGTTTACAGGCATGAACATTGCATTTTTGCAGCAACAAATTCCTAAAGAGCTGTTAGCTCAAAACTGGACTTACATATGGTGTACAGTGTTCTTTTGAAATAGTTTAAAAAAAACTTTTATAGAGTAATGAATCCTCCCCAGAGCACAAACCTCAACACTGAAGCAGTGTGGGATCATCTTGACAGAGTACAGAACAAAAGGAAGCCAACACCCAAATAAGAGCTTTAGAAGGTCTTTTGAGAAGCCTGAAGAACTACTTCTGAAGACGACTCAAAGAAATTAAAAGAAAGTTTGTCTAAGAGGATTCAGGCTGTGTTGAAGAATATAAAGGTGGCCATTCCATATATCAACTTTTAAGCTTAAGCTTCAAGTTAAAATTTAATCTTTTCCTTTTGTCTTTTTATTTATATTTGCATGTTTCAGTGAATCCCTGCACGTTTTCCTTCATATGAAGAACTGAGTGACTCAAAGCTTCTGCACAGTAGTTTAGTTTTCCTATCATGTAATAAACATAGTGATAGTGAGGTTTGACAGTTGATTTGATACAAAAAGCAGCAAAAAATGATCAAAAACATTTGTTTATTTTTTAATATTTTATCTGGCATCCTTTACCTTTAAAGATTTTCTCACTGTACAGTGTTGAAAACTATTTGTTTAAAAAAAGCTCATTGGGTTTAGTAATGAGACACTCTTTATACAAAACAGGAAAATATAATTAATCGCTACTAAAAAGTCGATGTTCAAACAAATTCCATGTGGACAGTGTACAACCTTGATAGCTTTAATGAGTTCAATCAAAGATGACAACCTGAACAACAGCCAAAACAATTTAAAACTAAGCTAAACATCCGAAAACACATTAAGTTTTGCATGCAAAAGTCATTAAACAAGTGGAGTTTAAGAAATGGAATAAGTATATATAACTTAATGGGGCTGTCTGTTTTTACAGTGCATTGTATGCCAACCTGCATTCAGTTACACCTATAAACCACTGACAGCTCTCACAAAGTTGCAGACATGAATCTCATGGATCTGCCCATAACAAAAGTATTACTTTAATGACTCTGGGTTTCTTGTTGATAAACAATATTACAAGTTGTGTTTCCTTGTAACATGCTCAAGTGCCGGTGAGTTTGTAATGAGCTTAATTCTCAGGGACAGCAGCTGAATTTTAGCCGTTTAGACCCTCACATCACAGTGGTACTTCAATATTTTAATTAGCCTCAGTTAAGAGCTTGTGTTTGTTCACATTTGGTTTCCCAGGTGATAAAAGTTTCAGTCATTTTTTATTTTTTTTTTCAATGAGCCTCAATCTCAGAGTAAGAGACCCAACGGTGTCAAATCAGACATTTAGGCTGCAGGTTTGCTAGCAAACATTTTCTACAGTTTATTTTCTTTACTCCTTTTATACCGTTTTATTGAATGTATGTTTTTCTGCTCATCACTAAAATCAGCTTGAGCTTTCTTCTTATAGCTTCCTTTAATCATTGGATAAAAATGAAACATTTATCGCAAAGATTAGTGCGTGAGAAATGGTAAAGTGAAATGCAGACTCTTAACTCCAGCGAAACCCTGTTCTCGAGTTGACACTGATTATGAATTAATATCTAGTCATAAGTGTGTAAGCTTTGCTTCAGTGGCTGATTTCATTAAATGTATCATTTTTTTTCCAATGTAAACTAGATTTAACCATTAGGATAAAAATAAATTATGAGTGAGTTGTCATGTAGTGTGATACACTTATCACTTATATATGGTGTTGAGTAATGGTCTTTTAAAAAATTACTCACTAGATCACAGTCTTACTACTGTTGAAAACCACGTACTGTTGTTATGACACTAAATTACTTGTGGAGAAACAAACTCACTGAAGTTATTTTACTTTCTGTAAACTGTGTAAACATCCCTTTGCAATTCCTTGTGTATTTGATTATAACATTAGACAAAGAATATGCAGACTCTTTATTGCAAAACCTATTCTATTGTTTATGATATAAAACTGTATAATAGTAAAAAAAATTGACTACAGCAATAATATTGTCATTTTTTTCAGTAATTGTCTATTTTAAAAATGACATTAAATTAAACATGTGGGTTTTAGTGCATTTAAGCTTAACAAATTGTTGGTATATTTCATAGATGATTTGCTGACTCAGAAAATAATGTGGGTTGCATATTATCCACTGTGTAACCAGTACCATTTTTGTTAACTTGCGTCAACTTGGTTTTAGTTGAACCCAAAGTTATCTGTTGGGGCTGTGGTTATACTTCTTCAACTCTGACATTATTTTTCACTGCTAACAGGCACTATTATAAATTTGGCATGATATGCAATTTATTGTGATTTTGCTCTTGTTATCCTCACCCTTATATTCAAAACTTTGAGAAAACTTCCATGACAGAAATGTTTATCTGTCATTTCAATTGCTGAGTGAGCTGCACACATGCATTGACTTATGCAAGACACCTGCTAAAAGGAGTTGAAAGAGACAGACTGCATCTGAGACTTTGTCTTTCTTTTTGTTTGTTTCTTCTTTCTTTAAACAGACTGCCAAGGCACAAAATCAACCCAAAATTTTGTCTTCACAATAACAATGCAGCATGATTGAAAAAAAAAGAATAAAATGAATAAAAGTACAATGTTGGTTGACTTACAAATCTTTCCTATTCAGTGGCTATTTACTTAGATGTTAATTTTGTTTTGGTTGATTTTGGCTTTTCATGCAGAGATGAATGAGAGTACAAAAACAACCAGGGCTTTTGTGTATGATAGAGATACTTCCTGTACATTATCTCTTCCTATTGCTGGTGAAGTATTTTGTATTTTACTATTGGTGACACGCATAATTTATTCCGTTAAGACCTGCCTGAGCAGATACACTTAGTGTTGAAGCAGTTTTTAATGAGTTAAGAGCCGAGTGGAGCAAGCCAAGTGAACCTTATGCATTATTATGAAAGGTAATGTTGCTGCAGTGATGGCACAGTCTGTGTGTGTGTGTGTGTCTCAAATAAAACAGGAGCTTTACTCTTCATAAAATCACATTCACAGTTGTGTAATGTTATCAGTAAATAAACAGATAACATCACACATCTGTGATGCAGAGTATAAATTGTGGAGTATGGGGTATAAAAATGTTAGAGATTGTTGTGCAGCGAAGATGACCAAGATTTGGAGTTTTCTACAGGTTAATAATTTATTGGAACTTCAAATACAATCACATATATGAGGACCACACTTTGACTCATATCAGTCAGCAAGCTCAACTGCTCAAAACATGATACAGAACAATGAATGAATACAATTCTTATTCTGAAAATAATGTAACTTTTATGCAACATATCAGAGGTAGACTGTTATTTCTAAAAGATTTGTCCGACGCTCTCTTTGCTTTTAGGACATTACCCCATCCCCATTTATTCCTATCTGTTTTGTCTTGACTTCCATTACTACATCGCTGTGGAATGATATGAGTGCCACAAAAAGAATGAGGAAATATGTAGACAAATGCATAAAATAGATAAAAACATGAATAAATTAGGAAATATATAGAGAAATAAAGATGAATATTTCTATAGTTTTAATTTATTTTCACATCATTATATTCTTTTATCTTTATTTATTTTTCCCTATTTTCTCTATACATTTCCCCATATATTTCTTTTTATATTTTCCTATTTTCTTACTTATATATTTCCTTATACTTTAATTCTATTGATTTCTTTGCATCCAAGCTATCAATTATCTTTCTTTGGGGCATTACGATAACTGGAAGTGTAATAGAGAGCTGTCTTACAATATCGGACCAAAATCTTAATCGAGGGATTATAGGTTTAATGTGAATGACAAGTAAGCAATTACATTGCTTGCTTTTAGCCTTAAATAGTTTCAGGAACAGATGATAGTCGATGATTAGAGTTAAACAAGTAAAAGGTTAGTCCATTAGATTAGTGGACATAGTCTACACATTCTGAAATCCCATTGGCTCAGAGCGCAGTGCGGGGAACGACTTCTAGGTCTGTACAAGAAAACCGTCCCAAAGCAGATCATTGATTGTTTGGACTCAAGGAAATAGAGAAAAGAATAAGGAAATATAGAGAAATAAATAAGGAAATGTGAAAGGGAAAAAATAGAGAAAAGAATAGGGAAAAATAAATGAATAAAAAGAGGGAAATTCTGTGAACAATAAATTAAAAAAATAGAATTTTTTTTCTCTATTTATTTCCTCATTTATTTTTTTATGCATTTGTCTATATATATTTCCTCATTTATTTCTTCATTCCTTTCTGGATTTATTATTTTTTGTGGGACATATCAATCCATACATCATGACTCTCCATCCCTCTATTTTCCTTTTTCTAATTCCACATTTTTACACTAGGTGAGTACACTTGGCATGAGTGTATTTGACAAGCAGACGCAGTACAGCAGGAGTCCTCAAAGTCCAGACTCCGGTCTGGATCCGGACCGCAAGGCACGTCAGTCCGTACCCAGCCCAAGTTATGTTTTGAATTATAAAACGTCCTAAGTCTTTTTTTAAATTAACCTTCCACAAATAGGAAAATAAATTGTTTATAGTGTGAAATGGTGTCCTTGGATATTATTCACGGCGATCTAGTGATAACAAGTCTTTACGTTCACCAACTGTCTCATCTATTAAGCGGTGTGTCTCGATCGTCTGTGACAGCCGACCTGCCCTCTGTATGTGAAACAGGCAGACATGAGCAGAGGGCTGCTATAAATGACAGGAACCAGTAGCCTATCAGCACACAGGGGTTTGTAACATTAGAGCCAATCAGAAGCAGAGTAGGGCAGGCATTTGTAACAACTCCTTCGCTAGCAAACTAAATGAAACCAGTGCTCAGACCAAGGGGCAACCTCAGGCTTAGAAATGTGAAGCCTATGCGGAAGTGCCAAAATTGCAGTTCCTCCCGCAACCACTAGGTGCTGGCTGCAAAACAGAGCAGTTCCCCATTGACTCCCATGTTAAAAAGGCCAACTTCACAGCAGAAATAAA
>JBBBVU010000023.1:12301859-12316908 GCA_037177055.1 Atherinosoma microstoma | reverse complement strand
AACCTCGCGCACCAGCTCAGGCTCCTTCCCCGCCAGAGAGGTGACGTTCCACGTCCCTAGAGCTAGCTTCTGCAGCCACGGATCCGACCGCCAGGGTCCCCGCCTTTGGCTGCCGCCCAGCCAAAGGCGGAGCTAATTTTCTTTTATTCTATTTATTGTATTTCTTTTTTGTTTTTAATGTATTTTTTCCCCTGCACCCTGCTGTAATGCATCTGTTGTGTGTAAATCACCTTGAATTGACTTGTATATGAAATGTGCTATATGAATAAACTTGCCTTGACTAAAAAAGCCTTTCATTTTGCTATTGGGAGGGTACTGACTGAAATATTCTTTAAATGTAAGTGGTGAAAGATTTAGCTATATGTTTAATTCTAGTACTGAATAATCCAAAAGTCCAGTGTTATGTGGCAACAGTTGTGATTTAGTGGAGTTTCCTCAAGCTACATTCCCAAACTGTGCACATTAGTAATCAAGATTTGTGGATTTGTGAGGTTAAATGAGATCTCATCCAAATATAAACTGTTTTGTGTAGACCTGTATGAGTTTTAAAACAAAGTATGTTGTCTACATGTGGTTGAATACCTGAGAGGAGAGAGGAGACAACCTTGTGCAGTACATTATCTTATTGTAAAGAGGCTGACAAATGACCATTGATTGCCACTTCGGCCTCAGTTTGAGTTAATTAGTTTTACCCAGGTACTGAAATGTAGTCCACTTCTATGATGCTTAAATACTACAAAACATTTACACAGATTATACAATGAATCACATTTTCTACATTCAAATACTTCAAGAAATGGTATTTTACTTTTTGTGTGAGAGAAATATAATTTAAAAATGAATCCAATCAAATATAATTATTCTTTTTTTGACTAATCTTGATTTCAATAATGAAGTAGAATTTAATCATGTCAGTGTGTTTGTAATATAATTTTTCAGAGTTATATTTATGTTTATAGAGTATGATACCTTCTTATTCATGTTCATTTCCTTCAGGATCAATAAGTATTTATCTATGTCATCCGCCAGGCTGCTGCACTTAGTCTAGAGACTGTATTTAAGTGGCGACGTCTACTTGGTAAAGATTAGCTGTATTTGACATGTACCTGCAGAAGTACAATTGCTGTGTTCTCTCTGCTATTAGCAATGATGAAAAGACTGAAGTTTCCAGCCTAAAATTCTAGAGTTAAAACCTAAAGTTCTCACCCCCTTGGGGAGTAGTAGCCGAGTGGTTACAGAGATGGGCTTTGGTCTGGAGGACCTGGCAGAAACATGACATCCCACCGGCCTCTAGTAAATCAAGATATGGGTTCTTAGATGGGCTTTAGTGTGAATGAAATTAATGTGGTATACAATCAAAAAGAAGAATAAAGATGTGTGCAAAATCTCATCTGCATATCACTCCGCTTGTTTAGCTAATTATTGCAGCATTTTCATGATGTAGAACTACTTGGATTATCACACTGTCTCTCCATTTTAATTTTCTTCGGTTTCAGCTCAGATTAACTTAGACCGAAGGACAATGAATAATAAGAGTGTGATCTTTTTTTTAAATGATTTTAGGAAGGAAATCTTACTCAGCCTTGAGTGGATACAAGTGGGATTTTGAATATTGATGGCTACACTTTCCTTACTTCTCAGTAGTGATTGACACATGGTCTTTCAGCCACAAAAGAGTGAAATTAGTCTTTATCAAGAATATAAAATAAGCTTGCTTCAGAGGAAAAATTGTGTTTTGGCTAAATTTTAAAGGAAGACATAGTTTTTAGGGTGCAGTTGAATGATGTCATAGCAATACCTAAAATCTGTATATTTGCATGTGTGCATGTTTTAAACATATTGTTAAACAACTGTTTGTGGGGCAAATAATTCTTTTATTTGTGTTTTAAATTGTATATATTTGCACAGTTCTCTGTTTATGCATTTTCAGATAGCAATACTCCTAAAGGGTTGCTGAAGAATAATGTTGCTCATCATTGTATCCTTAATGCCATGTATTTCTGTATAGCTCTGAAATTGTGTTTTGGATTTAATAGAGATTCTAGCTTTAGGGTGACTATACAGGGTGGTGTTGGGAAAGAGACTAGAGAAGGTGGAGAAAATTTTTATTTTAGAAATACCCATAAAGAAGGCAGCATTAAAGATAGAGGTCAGAATTTCTTAATATCATGCATACAATTACACAAGGATTATCACATAAAAATACTACTGAATCAATGCATACTACATCAGTATTCAAAAATTGCATGAAATGGCATGTAATCATCTTTAATCATTGCTCTGTTTATATACTGCTGCGTAAACATTTGGTTTGGTGCTGTAGTTTGACAACAGTGCTATAGCTACAGACATCTTACCCTATGTTTTTTCTCTCCCTTTTCTGGTATTCAGAATTCACACTCTTTGGGAAATACGTTACTTTCTCCTCTGGTTGTCTGGCTGTCTCTGTGTGTTACTTGGTTGAACCAACCAGTGTGGGTGTGGACTAAAGCATTTTGCACAATTTAAGAGGGGTGATTGGGCCCTTAAAGTGCATCCATCATTATTGTTCATGCAGAATTCAGTATTTCAGCTTTATCATTCGGGCAAACTGACTTTGTTTATTATATTGATTAAGAATTTGAAAATGGAACACAAAAAGCTATTTCATCCAGGATTTTCAAGGACCCCCACATCGTAGTGGGCTCTGGGTAAACAGCAACAGTTTCACCTCTTTTATTAATTTTTTTGTTTACTTCCAGAATTCCAGAAAAGTTGAGACATTCTTTAAATCTGAACAAAATGAAAACTAAGAGAACCTTCCAATCACTTGAGCCATTATATAATTCACAACAGAACAGTATGTAACATAACAAATGTCTAAACTGAGAAATTTTACAATTTTATGCACAAAATAAGCTCATGCCAAATGTCATGCTTGCTACAGGTCTAAATGGTTGCTACGTGGCATGTTTGCCATGGTGTAGCTTCTCTGTTTCTTTTCAGAACAGTTTGAAGACATCTGGGCATTGAGGTTATGAGTTCCTGAGTTTGGACTCGTCTGACCATGGATCACTTTCCCATTTTGAAACAGTCCATTTCATATGAGTCTTGGCCCATAGGAAACAGCGGCACTTCTGGACCATGTTCAAATAAGGCGTCAGTTTTGCATGATATTGCTGAGGATTGTATTAACCGACAGTGATTTCTGGAAGTATTCCTGGGCCCATTTAGTGATGTCAGTGACACAATCGTGCTGATGAAGGATGCAGTGCCGTTTTAGAGCCTGTAGACCACAGGCATCCAATAAAGGTCTTCGTCGTTGCCCCTTACGCATAGAGACATCTCCAGTTCATCTGAACCTTTTGATGTTGTGCACTGTAAATAATGAGAGTTGAAAAGCATTTGCTATTTGACATTGAGGAACATCGTTTTTTTAAGTATTCCACAATCTTTTTTATGCAGCGTTTTGCATATTGGGGAGCCTCTGCCCATCTTTATTTCTGGGAAGCTCTGCCTCTCAAATACATTTTATAGCTAAACATGTTACAGAACTGATATCAATTAACTTAATTACTTATGTTCTTCCAGCTGAATTCTCTTGAACTTTATTGCTTTTTCAGCCATTTGTGTCCCCGTACTAACTATTTTCAGATCTATAGCAAGCATCACATTTAACATTAGCTCATTTTGTGCATAAAATTCTGAAATTTCTCAGTTTAGACAATTTTTTATGTTACATATATTCTGTTGTGAATTAACAATTGGCTCATGTGATTTGAAGGTCTCTTAGTTTTCATTTTGTTCAGATTTAAATTACGTCCTAACTTTTCTGGAATTCGGGTTGTAGTTTTTGTTTCTTTTTTATTCCACATCTTTATCTCTTGTAGTTTTCAGGTAATTTGGTTTATCTTGATCTCTGTTTCAGACTTTAAAATACACACACATTCCATGTTATGTTGGTATCTTACTGACAGTCCAAAGGACAAGTTGCAAACCATTTATATTGTTTTTGTTGTGTCTGTCCCTATTGATATGCATGTACTCTAATCTTTGTGTGTTTGCATTTATCAAAGGACATGAGCTAGGTAAAATCAATTAAAATGTAGCCTTTTATCCACAAGTTCATTTCTTGTACATGTAAACATGCATACATAGGGAATCATGTCTGCAGTGTGAAAGCCCACTGTGTGATTATGTGCTAAACGATGGGACACCATAGTGTTTTTGATTAATAATGTAGAGCCTGGTAACTGGTCTCTTACTGATGTGGAGGGCTAGAAGAGTAAAGCATGCCATTTTTTATAGTTATTTTCACTCTCGCATATTTTATGCTCCTCCTTTCTGATATAATTCCATTGACCTGAAAAGCCCCTTGATGGTTAATGGCTCTGTATTTACCCACACATCTTCACCAAGTATATGTAGATAATATAAAATAATTCCATTTGTCTTTTGCTTTCCGCACATAAGGATGCATTAGCTTCTTACTCCTCTGCTTGCTGATGTTGGGCTGCTGCAGCACTTTTAAAAACCATTGTCTGTAGTTGTGCTTCTCAACACCAGAACTTGGAGCTAATTTTCAGATTGGAGGATTATCATATAGGCCAGGCCTAAGAGCTATTTTGCAGGTTATGTTACTTTCTTCTACTACTATGACTTCAATTGCAAAAAGCAAAAAGTGATTTTTACATTTAAAAAATGGTTTATCTCAAAATGCCTTTGTTTTGCAGTTCATGGAAAAATGCAAGAAATATACCCAAAACCGTTGAGTAAATTGGCTGTTAAATGGCTGAAGCCAGAAGAATAAAACAAGTTCATGTATGCAGCAATAACATGAAATATAAAATTTCCAGCATCATCTCCTTGCCAAATGTGAAATATTGATTCATCACTGAATATCTATTCCATCCAATCATTTACAGGCCATGACTGCTACCTTTTAGTTAACTGTGACCTCGTTTTGTTGTTTAAACATCAGTGATTTTTAACTTTGGGCGTTTCTGTATGCACGTCCCGTTTCCTTCAACTGGTTTGCAAAATATTTACTTCTGTTTCTGCCAGTTCTTCAAATATCTTTTTTGTGCACTTTTTTCCAGCATATTGATTTGAGTTTCTGTCTCGATGCCTTTGATGTCTTACTTGGTCTACTAATGTTTACCTTTTACAATCTTCTAATTCTGTTTTACTTGCTCTGAATTTTAGACAGTTCATGTGAGTGAATAACATTTTTTGCTGTGTAGAATTATCTTATTGAAGAACTCTTTACAGTCCTTTCCACTAACAGCTTTCTTGTCGAGAGGCCATATCTCCTGCCAATCAACCAGGTGCAAAAACTCCTTGAACTCTATAAGGACTGTTTTTTTAACTGCAGACTCATTTGGTTATTTAGACTCAACTCAAGATTTGTGTTACTGTGTCAGAGTAATTTCACCTGGAACACAGTAAAAAATTTTTAGTGGTTATCTTCTAAAAGAAAACCACATTACCATCTGTGAAAACCAGAAGATAACAGCCAAATTCATCTAGGGATTAGTAATGTCTGATGAGGAACTGTGCAAAAGTAGAAGGTAAAAAAAGTTAGCCTGAGCAGTTTTAGATGTTTTAATAGAGGTGTTATGCAGGTTAATATCTCATGAATGCATCAGCCGAGTTTGATAATTGGCATCTTTATCAGTCATCAGAGTCCGAAGAATTGAGGTTAGCACTTTAGAAACAAATGATAATATATCATAGAAAGAGTGATTACTTAACTATAAAACCCCATTCATCTTAATATAAACTACCAAGACCCTCATGATTCATTTCAAACAGAGACAGAGTCAGATGGAAACACGGTAGATTTTTTTTTGAGGTGGAATAAAACTTTTGACCACAAAACAGCCAAAGTAATACAAGCTTTATGGCTTAGTGATTTTTTTTTAATTTGCTACACTTTGATTGCTAGCTCACAGAGTTTTTGCCAGACATCTTTGTAATCAGTAGAACCTATTCTAGGACAGTTGTTTGTGTGGTTTGCTCGAAGTGGAGAAATTAGCAGAGGTTCTAAAGTGGACCTTACTGTTGTCATATATTTGTTATAGTACCATATAATTGCTTGGGGTTTGAACTGCAGTGTTTCCCCTATTATATTAGGGGGGGCACCCTGCCCACCCAACAGCAACCCTCACACTCCCAAGAAGATGAAGTAAATGTTGTCATCTCCTCTCTATATGGTGGCAATAACACACATATCTCATGCTGCCCCCTGTACAGGGCGCTCTTGTGAAGAAGTGGTTGAATGGTTTTTTAGTCATATTTGGGTGTTTTTTTTAATGATGATAATAGCTGAACAAACATCCTCAAAATTTGGTGATTCCATTGTTTTTGCCATGGGTTGAAATTGAGCAACAAATCACACCGTGGATAAACAGATTTTATAGTACAAATAAAACCAAATTTAATCTCTTCACTCTTGTACTCTTAGATTTGAATGAACATTCTTGCAAAGCTAATGAAATCTTGATTCTTTCCACCGTCAAATTGATACACTAGGGCTCTGATGTGAACTATGATTCTAATGTGTCCTTTGACTTGTAATATTACAGTATTTATAAACTCAAATTGCTTCACCATTAAAATTTGACAGTGTATATTTAATTATGATTCATTCCGTATATCTCTCTTATTAAAATATTCATCTTTAATTTATCCTAAAAAGTTTTTTGTTTGATTTTTGTTTTTATCAATTAAACAATAGTTATGAAGTCATTCAAACATTAGATTTCTTTTTTTGGCTGATGATCTCTCTATTTGAATTAAATGTGTTGTGCTCCAGGAACTACAATATGCAAAGAAAACAGACAACCCTCAATATCTGGTCTTCCTTTAACTGAACTTTAATCAGATTTTCATTCTTTTGACTTTGTTTGTTGTAGGCTAACTCATTGCCTTTTTTCAGGTTACAAGCCTACTTTTTATTTTCGGGTATATAATGATTGAGAACATACAGCCAAACAAGGGTTGCTATTTGAAGTGTCTGCGTCATTTGCATATGATCACATTAAAATACAGAAGTTTATTGAATAATTCTGATAACTAGATTTGCTGTAAGATTGTTAAATATATTTCTTATTTTATTACAGGAACATTGTTGGTGGAGAACATGCAGATCAACGGTGTTGCAGAGGGTCCAGATCGTACCATCTCTTTGTCTCTAAGAGACAACCATGGCTACTGGGTGATCCTTGATCCCTCCAAACAGGCTCTTTTTCTGAACAGCACTGGACGGGTTCTTGATAGAGATGTAAGGCAACTTTGTTATTTTATTTTAGTCTTGTCTATAATAATGTTCTGTTTTATTTTCTGGGGTGTGCATGTCCTGTTAAGTATTTAACTTACAATATGGAAAGTTTCTAGGCCCTCAAGTTTTTTACTTATTTCCGTCTAAGACTGAGTAGATTTTTCTCCTTGGTCAAAAAGACCAACTTTAGAGTCTTTTTATATACAGTCTATCCCATTTGGACAAGTACTCACATTTCAACTTAATTCTTCTATCAGTGGTCCTTCTGATATGGAGCCCGCGACATTCACATAAAAAAAAATTAACTTGTGGCTATACGTTACTAATGCGTGACCACAAGATGTTAACTCATGGCCATGCTTTAGTAAGTTGTGGCCAGTCCCTACTACTTTATGTTGTGGTAAACAAGCTGGATTGTGACATAGTGAAAACCGAGACATATGGTAGAAAATTGTTTGCAGACCTGTGAGACAGGATTGTGTCGAGCAACCTACCTGTAAGTGGAAGAAAGAATTTTCCTAGACCTAGGCTGCTCAACCAAATTGATTAATCAGGCATAAAGAACCGTGGTCTCTCCAGTCTTCAATCAATGAACTGTGAATCAGAGCCAGAAATTTTGAATCAATGGCAGAATCTTAGAAAAGCACAACCATCAGGGCAGCACTCCACAAATCAGACCTTCAGGGTAAAGTGTTAAGGTTAAAGCTATTCTGCACTAAATTGCACCTTTCAGCCTACTTTCAATTTTTCGAAAAGGTCCTGAAATAACCCCTGAATGATGAACAAAATCCTCTGATCTAATCTTTTGTGAATGGAATAATTTAGACTGTCATTGTAATGAAATTAAAATAATTGTAGGACTTTAGTTTTGTTATAAAGAAATGATTGTACATTGAAAGAGGAAAAGAAAATAGGGGGGGATTAAAGACAGTGAAATCACAATTTGACACAGTTTCTCGGATAATTTTAATGTCTGCACTGTAAAGAGTACGTTTAATTTGAGAAAATTGTCATACTTGTCTCACCACCATTCACTATTAAAAATCTTGCAAAGTTTTTGCTCTGCTTTTTCAATAAATATCAACTTCCTGCTGTTTGGTTTTGAAAGTCAATCAGCAGCTGTTTTCAGTGTTGAATTTGGCACAAATGGGAAGCACATGTATTCCAGTAGTCTTCTGTGCAGTTTTAGTTATTTATGTTTTCTGATTTACAATTGGTCTTATCATTCCAACAGTCTTTCATCTATAAATTTGTTTCTCTCTTTTCCAGCCACCATCTTATATTCAGTCCATCGTGGTTCAAGTTCAGTGCACCAACGAACTGATTGGCACTGTGATTTTACACGAGGTGCGAATCGTTGTTCGGGACCGCAATGACAATGCACCACGTTTTCAGCAGCCGAGATACTACGTCGCCGTCAGTGAGGTAAAACGCTCGCATTTATGTGTCACGCAAAGATAAAACGTGGCTCAGACAACTAAGGAAAGGTAAAACACATTTCATAGAAGTCAAAGTGGTTAAATAATCTCACCAAAGTCCTAAGCTATTCAGTCTTGTTTTTTTTGTTTGTTTGTTTTGTTTTGTAGTCTCATAACTTGAGGGGTGAAAACAAAAGAAAAAACAACGTTTGAAAGGTTGGAAAGTGGTTTTCTGTGGTTTTCAGAATAATCTTCAAGATGACAGTTCCTCAGTGAATTTGTCCTCTGGTGGCAGGGGAAGAAGGATTCAGCTAGAGGAGATGCAAATTTAAGCTGGACAAGGATACATGTAACTTGCTACCAGCACAAACCTAGACAGGCCAAGCAGAAAATATCATTGCACAATTTTCTGCAGCCTGTCTAGCTCAATCTGTCCTATCAACTTATTTCTTCTTCTCCTTTTTTCTTCTTTCCTCTCCTCTGTTTTTATTTTTTTCAGCATTCATCATTCACCTCACACACTTGCACTCCATCACCACTCTCAGCTCCTCATTATTTCAACATTTCTAAACCTCTGCTTCTTTCCTCTGCCACATTCTACATATTTATGGTTGTCTTTTCTCCTCCCTCACTCATGCCACTTTTACAATTCTCTAGTTGTTCGTTACGCTTGATAAGACTATATTCGCTGTTTATTGACAATGACGCTCATGGAATTAAGGAGATGCATAATTGGAAAAAAGGTTTTTCAAGTGCCAGAAGGTAGGTTAAAGTGCCATCAGTGACGGGGATGATTTTCAAAAGTTCATACATTTATTCAGATGTGGGCAATAATTTAATAGTTGGAGCAGATTTATTCAAATTCATTGAGGGCCCTCATTACTTAGAATCTGTTGTTTAATTCACATCAATTGCTGCCAGGACTCCAACCACCTAATGCAGTTAATTTGATATGGAAGAGTTCATCCTTCTTTATCAACATTAGACCTTCTTTTAGTTGTTTATAAGTGACAATTATTAACTTCAAGAAACTGAAGAAGACCTGTGGATGCACACATATAATTATTTATAAGAATATTTATAGGAATATCTACAATAATTATGAGTTCATTGCGAAGGGTTCTAAGTCCCCATGGCTGATTTCATTGGTTGATGCTGATTCCAAAGTCTAGGGTTGTTCCATAATCCAAATGTGGCAAAGTGATAGCATGAGGCATTCAGGAGTCCCATTGTTACATCAGCGGGAGGTATAGAGATAACCCTGTTGAGAGAAATAATGCAAGACATCATTGGTGCAACCCCTGGATTAAATTTAATCTTAAATGTTTTTCTTGGAAGGGATTAAATGTCTGTTTTGGCATCTAATCGCAGATCCCTTGTCACATGGCGGAAAAATAACACAGCAGTTTGTTGGCAAAGTTGTTTTTAAGCTCTACTTGATGCAAAGTAACAATGAAACAATATATTTGCACTTGAGAATGAGTTCTGTTAATTTGATTTATTCAATTTTATTAACATGGTAGGTAACTTCTACTGTCACTTTTTTTATCTTTGCAGTAGGCTAATCAGTTTTGACACCAACACAATATTTATAACTTTTGACTACTTTACATTACTTCATTTTCTTATTTTACTAAATAGGTGACTCATTCTAGCATGCAAGGAAGGAAATCTGTTAAAACACTGTCTGAGTTGCATTTATTGTGCAGCCAAAAGCACATACAGCTGCCAACTGATATTCCTTTTTGAGCCCCATTTGAGCACACTAACTATAAAACTGCATGGCATTTGTTTTCTGGAAACAGTGGGAGATAAACATCCCTTGCAACTGGGTGCATGGGATTTAAAAAAAAAAATTGGATTCTTCCTTCATCTGTGCCCAATGCACACTGTAGATGTTTGGATGCCACTGTCAGCAAGGATAGAACTTATTCAAAGTGAGCAATACAGATTTTGAAACGATTTAACATCATGTGCTCAGATAGGGGTGGGTGGTATAAACGGTATACGGTAGAAAAGGTATAAATTTGGCCAGTGGTAGAGATTTTGGCTCTACTGGCCTACCGATATAGTCACACCTACTTTAATCAAAAGCATGAAGCGGGTCGGGGAGGATGAGGTGCTTCTTGTTAAGGAGACTGTGCAACATAGATCATATGGACCTGACAGGGAAACGATTGAAATCGAGTCCAACAGAGCGCAGAAGCGATGTGGAAGCACTACACGGAGGCTTCACAGCTGATTTCGCAACTCCAGTCAATGGGAGCGGTGGTTTCACCCGACGCAACGCTTCTGAAGGCGCTCTGCTTCTCTAAAATACGCGGCTGTTCTATTTTCGCCGCTTCTCACTTTGAATTGGGAAATTATGTTTGCTACAAAAGTGCCCTTTTATCTAGTAATCATCAGCGTTTTTGGATCTGATTTCACACATCAGCTGATCCTCCCGCGAGTGGAGAGGAAAAAGAGTCAGAAAGCTTCACGTGCATGTGCTCCAGCAGCAGAGGTGATGTGCTTTGGCTGTAATTTTTAAGTAGTCGTTTTAACTTCATATTAAACAGTGTCAGCATATAGATGGTGTACATTTTCATGACAGTGTTCAGTATTTCCCCCATAAACTCCTCGAGACGTTCCACTAAACCCTTTGATCTGATCCGGGAATCTAAAAATAGAACTGCATAAAATCCTGCGGTCAGAAAGACCTGTCTCAGAAATATGTCGAAATTTCTATTCTGTACATGAACTTGTTAAAATTAAAATTTGTGTATGTTTAGGAGAAGTCAGGGATCAGGAAGGCTTCATGGTTTAATTTTAATTATTGATTATGCACATTTAGAAACTGTCTCAATGACTGTCTTGGCTGAGCATGTAATGTTCACAAAACACCACAAAGATATCACTACAGATTTTTATTGAACAAACAAAATAACACCATGCACAATATCCGTTAAAAATTACTTGAAAGGTTTAGAATTTTTAAACAAGTTATAACGTTCTGAAAATTTAATTTTATAGTCTTTTTAAGTGTTTATTCTACTGTGATGTGTGAGTATTTTCAGAAACAGTCATTTTCACTTTTATAAATGGAAGAAAGAATATATTGCAATATATATATCGTTACCGCAGATGCTTCAAAATTAAAACGCAATATAGATTTGAGGCCATATCGTTCAGCCCTATGCTCAGAGTTTGTAGACAAAACCAAGGAGATTCCTCTCTCTGTTGTGTTTCAGCTGACTCCAGTCGGAACAACGATCTTCTCTGGTTTCTCGGGAAATAATGGTGCAACAGACATCGATGACGGTCCCAATGGACAGATAGAGTACACCATCCAGTACAACCCAAAAGACCCGGTGGGTTATCCTTCTCCCTGCTTATCTTTATTAGTCTCTGCATAGCCAGAATATAAAGTCATTATGTTAACTGGTTTAACGTCAGTGCTACAATAACAAGAAAATGTGCAGGTTTGAAAATATTTCATTAAGTAGAGTACCAACCGATGAATACGTTGTTGACAATTAAGAAAGCACAAATGTTTACTCATGTATTTGTTTAAATGTTTACATAGTTTTAGATATAGTCTTTCAGAATCATTTTGGTTTAATAAGATTAACCCTTTAAAGCCTGATCCAAGAAAAAATGGAGAGAAAAGTCCCACTTTTTAAATTTGAAGTCTTTATTTGGCCCCTTGACAAAATGTTTTAAAAAATTACCAAAATATTATTTTGTATATCTAACATTTATTACTGTGATATTTCAAAATTATTGTAGTCTTTTGCTTCCTGGTATCCATTAGTGGGCAGAAGACAAGTATCAGATTGTTTACAACAGGGTTTTGAGCAAAGTTTTTACCATAAAGTGATGCAAAATGTCTCATAAACTGTAGGTATCAAATATGATATGATTGGCTTTAAAGGGTTAACTGTTAATCAAAAATGTTGAGCAAATAACAATTATTATGCAGCTTTTCTCCAGACATGCTATAAAATAGAGTTTCTCAATCCTGGTCCTCAGGACCCACTTCCCTGCAATTTTTTTATGTTTCTTTCCTTTAACACACATGGCTGAAGTTAATGGCTTATTGAGAGGCTAACTTGATAAGGAGGTCCATCGGATCTAAAACATGCAGGGCAGTGGGTTCTGAAGACTAGGACTGAAAAACCCTGTAGAGATGAAGGCTTGGAGCTCTTGATTGCACAAACGGTTGTACAGTGAAATGTTTTTCTCCTATTATTTTCCATATACTAAAACCTGACCTCAACTATACATGGACTGTACATTTTCCAAAGTAACTGCTAACGATTTTATGAATTATTTCCTTTTGACCTGTAACTCTTTTCCCTACTTGCTTTATTAATTTGAAGGAAATTAAATAAGTTTTACAGAATCTCATTAGTAGTGGTATTATGATTTCATAGAAATTTAACATTATTTGTTCAGCTTTACTCAGTGTATTTCACACAGTATTGACATTAAAACTTACCTCTGCTACTACAAGTCTGGGACATTTTCACAGGTCTGCTGGGTGTATTTACTTAATAAAGTCAAACATGAAAAGATGACCCTGCTTTTAACTCACTGGATTTTTTTTTTGCCACGTATCTATATGTGTTTCAGACAGCCAACAGAACCTTTGACATCCCCCTGACATTGTTTGGCTCCATAGTTCTTAGAGAAAGATTGAACTATGAAGAAATAACACGGTACCTGATCATTATACAGGCAAATGTAAGTGTTTTGGTTTATTTTCCATGTATTCTATATACTTGCACCTTCCTGAGCACCTATGAAAGAGCTATTCAATTTGTAATATTTTTATTTTTTTTAGATTTTGAAAGACAAACTTTTCTACTAAGACCTTTTATAAATATATATATATATATGACTTGAGAAATGAAACCTTCTCATCTCAATGGGTTATAGTCTTTAGGCTAGAGTGCAGTTATTTTCAAGTAAATTTCTATTGTCATGACTTTAATGTTTCACAGCCTTTTTGACTATTTCTGCTTTGTTTGGCCAAGCATCTGTTTAATTTATATATATATATGTATATATATATATATATATATATATATTGCATTTTTTTTATTTAATTTCCCTGGACTCTGTTTAATTCATGAAAGTAGTTTATAATTTATTTAGTTTGGCCAATACACAGATCAGTCATAATAAAAATTTGAGACGTTAAATTGAGCACAATGAAAAATAACAAAGACACATAGGGTATTGTTGTGACACAAAAACTTTTGTCACAAAAGGTTCAGTTCTCCACAAAGTGTGCCAGATTTCCATGTCTGAAGTCCTAGTTTCCCTGAAAGGATTATTGACAGTCAACAGTACACTGAAACAATGTTTGTCTGTTTGAGAGGCTCACATATTTATTCTTCCTTTGAATGCACAAGTATGTTATGAGAGGCTGTGAATTTTCTGAATATAAGTTCTTAAAGCTTACAGATCATGTGTAACGAGTAAAAAAAACTTTAGAGTTAGGCTGACCTTTAAAGCTTTACCATTATGGAGAAGAAAATTAAACTGACTCAGTGTTCAACACAAGCTCACGATCTTATCTAAATAAATTACCTGTTACCAGCATTACTATAAAATAATTGTTCTTTTGCATATTTAACTAAATGCCTTTCATGGGTTTAGGCTCATGCAATTAAAAAGGAAAAATAATACATTTTGGCAAATATGCTCCCTCATCTGTTATTTTCTAAGAATTTAATGAGAATCATAAATAGGGGTCGACTGATTATAAGCCTGGCCGATATTATTTTGGTCAACCATGTGTGGTACTTTTTGCATCTTGGGATAACGCCCATGGGCTTTCACCCAGACCAAAGAAAGAAACAGGTTTCCTGTCTCTTGACCATCATTTTTGTTATGATATTAAAGTGGGAGGGTGACTGTTTCGTTAACCTTTTTTTATTTTAAAAAATGTTTTATTTTGAATAAATTTAACTTGCTCTGTTTAACCTGACTGTGGCTCATGCCAAAAATAAAAAAAAACAATAAAATCCTGGGTCTTTTCACACAAGGCATAAAAATTAACCTTCACGAATACTTTCCAGGATCGAGCCCCCTATCCGAGTGAGAGACGTACAGCTACCACCACACTAACTGTGGATGTACTGGATGGTGATGACTTGGGTCCCATGTTTCTACCATGTACGCTTGTGGGAAACACCCGCGACTGTAGTCCCATCACGTATAAGGCTAATGTGCTGGAGTTGACAGATCCAGTAAGTATTAACCATAAACTTACTTCATTATAGTTTTGGGTATCATGCTGGGAGTTTATTTCCATCTGTGTCTGTGTAATTGCTGCTCCATTGGTTACAGTGCTGGTCAGTATAAGCATGTGTGGCTTGCT
>JBBBVU010000023.1:12255474-12266230 GCA_037177055.1 Atherinosoma microstoma | reverse complement strand
TATATATATATAAAAGACTGTTATCTTCACACTCAAAATCCTCAAAGTTGGTTTTGTAAATTATTCATTCCAAAGCCAAAAGTGGGTTACAGATATTTAGAATTATGTTAGCATTGATGAATAATTTAATACATACAACAAAAATACATCTCCTCTTGACACTCATATAATATAAAAAAGTGCAATGTTTGGGGCTGGCTTTGAATTTTCTTTGAATATTACTTACATTAATTTTTAACTTTTGTTATTTTAAGATTAGACTTTAAAAACTGTAAAAAAGGGTTGTCACAGTAACTGTTGTTTATCTTATTTCAAAGTCTGATGCCCTCAATTTTAAACAGGGAGCATAAGTGTGCACTAGACAAATCTACATGGACTTTATGTTACATAACTTAGTAGTCGACTAATTTAAAGAGCCTTTGTTTTGGTTTTACAGATCAATGTTTATGAAATGTATTAAGAAAGGTTTGAATTTTGTAATGCTAAGAAATACATTTAAAAAATCATCTCCTACTTTTTTATTGTACCTCTTAGCACCATGAGGCTGAAACACATGGTGATGTGCACAAAGGAGGAGAGCGTGATGCAAAATCTACACTATGGAAATTACTTAATTAAAATGTTGAAAATAGTTGTCCAGGCTCTTTAATGACCATTGTTGTGTTGATATCAAGCACTGGGGTCATAACGGTGGCACCAGGTGTTGAGCTCACGGTGGGAAGAAGCTACGCTTTGACTGTAGAAGCCATGGACAATGGGCCTGTACCTCACAGAAGGTAAGGGTTTATCTCTGTCTGCTTCATTTCATGTGTCTGTCTGGGGCTGAGGCATTATAGGTCATCAGATTTCCACAACTTTCACACTTATTGCCAGACCCCTTCTCATCGCTGTCTCTTTGCTACAGCCCCACTACACCACCACCACTCTCACCTCATCTCATCTATTCACCATTTTCAGGAGACTTCTTTTCTTTCTTTTTTTATATTCCTTGAATTATAGCTTTCAAGAAAAAAACTATCTGAATGGGAGTTGAGGGGAGGAAAATGGTTTGTGAGAATTAAGAAGCCAGGCAGCATAAAAGTTAATAAAAAGGTGCCTTGACTACTATCATTTTCTTGAACAGAAAGAAAATGATACCTCGCATGTCAAAAAAAGGACAATTTCAGCAAATGTTGGCATCTAAATAAATGCTGCAGAGTGTAAAAGCTAAAATGTAATGCACTGTGGCCTGGTGTATTTTGAAGCAAGAGATTTGAGTTGATAAAGTGACATTCTTTTTATTTTATCATCTCTCCTCTGCCTCCTTATTTCTGCCTTTCATCTCTACTTCAAGGATTAAATCAATAAGCCTCTGTAACTTTCTGAAACCTCCAACTTCAAGCTTTTCCTCAACTTTTTCCAATTTCATGGAAAAAGCAGCTCCTCCTAATATTTAGCTAACTTTCTGAGTATTGATTTTGTAGCTTAAGCGTGGCAGAGAGCAGTTTAAATTGTGAAATTCTAGTTTTAGTAATTACCAAACAATATTTCAGAACACAGGGAAATCCATTCATTGAACAGTTCACCCACTGGAACTCAGAGCCACACTGAGCCTCAAACTGATGCAGTATCTACACTGGTAGATAGTTTGATTTCCTGAGTGCTTTGTACCACACAATGTCTTGACTCAAGAAACATCATAGGACAGGACTCAGAGTTGCACTGCCGGATGGTTCAGACTAGCCAATACCATTTTATCTAACTTTTCTTATTCTCCTGACGGTTTATTTTGTTTTTTGCTGTATATGATAAAATTACAGGTCCAGCAAAAGGAAACACTTTAATCAGTGAAAACAAAAGCCATGCAAATAGTCCTAACTAATTAACAGCTTGTTATTTCCTGATTCTCAAAGAAAACCTGGGTATAGTTCTTTGTTTTGCACTCGGGAATAGCTTGACACAAGGATGGATAAATGCAGCCTTGTCCTTGAGATGGGACAAAGTGCAGAGCTGTACAGACCAAGAAAAATGATCATTTAGAAACACAAAGGAGTTCTGATTAAGAGTTGATTTTTTATTTATTTATTTTTTAAACTAAGATGGTGTTTGGGGATAGGCCTTTTTTTGCCTGAGACAGTGGCTTTTTAAGAAGACATATGTGAAAGGCAATCAGTTTCTCTGTGTCAAATTAAGCTGAGTTGGTCAATGGGGAATATTTCTCCCTCAGCCTGTGATTATATCGAAATGCACTCGACAATTTCACTGAACATTCAGGTTTTTAATTTGAGCTGTCACTGGTGGAAATTCCTTTTCTTTTCAATATCTTCACAAAAATCTAATCAAATTTGATCAACCCCCCTGGCACATGATGAAAGGTTAACATGTGGAGAAGAGACATTTTGCATGTGATGGGGTTTGTTCTTCAGCACCTTTCCTGTAAATACAGCAACCAATACAATGCCAATAATATTTTCTGACACAATATTGATATGAAACTTGTAAAAAAAAAAATCAAAAAACAAACTGAGGCCAAATAGCTATATTTATTCCTTTATATATGTTTCAGTGAAATTGAAGAGATACAAAACACATGGTCCTTATTGCATAAAAATACAATTTATAAAGGAAGTCAGTATGAAGTCTACTTTTGTAGGTACCATTCAACAGGGTACCTTCAAAGGAAAATGTTTCTTCAGTGTTTTGACGGTGACCTTCGGTGGATGCGTAATAACACAGAATAATGTATGTATGCCATATGACAGCGTTTTACTGGAGTTACTTTGCTGAGGAGTAATTTAATGCTACCAAGGCCTTTAAATCTGCTCAGCTGGTCTAATTATAAACTTGGGATATGATTCAAAAATACATCCGTCAAAGTTGCATCCTGGCACTTTCATGGGTCTTGCTTGCTTTATTAATGTCTGGCCTTTGTTACTTTCACCTGAAAATGGAAGAGGTGGATAATTAAAGACAAACTGCAGAAATCATATTGCCTGCCAAACAACCCATTTTATAGCTTAGATTTTTCACCCTTATTCTTTATTTTTTAATATCATACACCTGACCTAAAAGAGCCCTTTTATGCTCATTTAAGTTCTAGGTTTTAATCTGTACAAACTGCAGTTTTTCTCTGACTATATGCCTCAGGATTTTTTAACCACTTGTGACTGAAAGCCTCAGTTTTTGCCCTTATCTCTCTGTCTTCTCTGTGAGAAGTTTCTTTTTGCTCTGATTGGTTCAAAATAGTAGCACACAGGGAGAGATACTTGTTGATGTCTACAATACTAGCATTTTGGCAAGTGTTATGTGGATTTGTCTCATGGGACATTGAGGAAAAGGTAAAAATTTCTCTCATCAGTGCCATCGGGCTGGATAAACACCAAAAAATAAAGATCCCGTTTTGCCACAGAAACTCGGTTGTGGAAAGAGTGGTTAACACCTGATATGGTTAGCCCAGGTGCTGAAGTATCATGTAAGAAGATTGAATCTTCTGCATCAGCTGGATACATTTGGTTTTGCATGTCAAGGTATTTTGTCAGAAATTAGGAAAACTGCTCTGAAAGCTGTTAGCAACAATGAATCAACACAAATTAGTTTTTGAAATATTGTTTTCTGGCTTTACACAGATTTTACCTACTTGTTCTACTGAATTGATCTAGTTGAAGCAGACAACATCTTGTGTGTGAAACAGAAATGATCATGTCTCTTGTTTATCTCTTTAATATTATATTTTGTAAACACGGATGAAATACCTTGTAATGGATCACTCTATTTTAACAATTTTTGTCAGTCATAAAAACGAGACTCCTCGCTTCTTCTGCTCTGGGTTTTTGCACTGTAGCTGCCAAATCAATAGAATGTGAACCACTGCAGATTAAAGTGGTTCCAGTGATTGGTTAACAGATTGTCTCCAGATTTCCCCAGACCCCCTGTTTATCTCAGCTGAAAACATATCCGGCATGACAAATCAATATATCTCTCTGCTGGCTGTGTTGTTAAAACTATAGGTTAGGACCCAAAATGAGCTATGTCCTCTTCCTGTTAGAAATCAACAAAACATTAGAGACTTCATCCTTTTATTTTTATTTTTAAGTCTTACTTCAAATACAATGTCAGAAGTCTCAAGCTTTCTAAAAATGCTTGAGATGTTTTATTCAGATTAGATTTTTGCATGCCCCAGATAGACATACTCCAGAACATTGACAACAATTTATGCTCGGGGGTTTTATTTATATGTTTAAACAGGAGAGGAATTCAGAAAAGAGACCCCCCTTATGGGAATAGAGAAATAAAAAAAAAGCATATTCCAAAATCTGCTATAGTTATATTGGTCCAAGAAGTCAGACAGACCATCTGTCACAAAGGCTGTAAAATTGCGAAGTGCACCATTTCAGAGGAATATGTTTAACCACTTTATTCCGATACCTCTTTCAAGGGATGAACCACCGGGAAGAAATAATGTCAATCTTTAGTTCCTTGGTTCGAGCAGCAGCATATCCAAGAACATATTGTTCCCTTTTCTTTTGTTGCATTTACAGAAAAGCCAAGGTGACACAGGCATAATATTTTTACACTATTGTGGTGATTCTCAAAGAGCTTCTAGCTCAGCACTTGGTGTTTCTTGGTTTGGCATGCAGTGTTTCGTTAAAATTTTTGGGGAACCCAAAAAAGCCAAGAAGTAACAGCAGATGAACAGTATCTGAAAGCAGGCGGGGAAAAATCAAGCAAAGACCTGGGAAAGGACCCAACTATGTATGTTTATGGAATACATTTTCTTTATGGAAAGGTGTCACTATCAATAAGTGATTAATAACAATGGGAAATGGATAAATAGGCTGAAAAATCACATATTATACAAGACCTGGACTGAAAATTGGGTCTTGCGGAGGGATGAGTCCTCCAACCTAAGCCCAGAACCCAGAATCAAAAAAATTGATGAATAAAAAAATTAAGTAAATAAAATACAATTAAAAAGGCAGCCAACACCCAAAGAAGAGCTTTGGAATGATGTCCAGAAGCCTGGAGAAGTATTCCTGGGGACTCTGTTGTGGCTTGCCATGTTTTAAACTGTTTCAAAAAGCGGTTTCAGCTGTTCAATGTTTTCTGAAAGCAGGGTTCTTCAACTCCGGTCCTTAAGGGCCACTGTCCTGCAGGTTTTGGCTATTTCCATGCTTGTATTTACCTGGCTTTAATTAGTGACTCATTAACAGTCTTGTGCAGAACTTAAGAACAAGATGTTGAGGAGAACTGCTTCATTTGACTCAGGTGTGTTGAAGCAGGGAAACACCTCAAACCTGCAGAGTGTGGCCCTCAAGGACCAGAGTTGAAAAAAAAAACTTGATCTGAAGTATATCATGATTCTATTTCCATTCCAAGTTCTTGAAACCACTCTTTAAAAACAATACCAATGGGTGACATATCTTTGCATTTCTCTGTCTTGGGTGAACAGGAAAATAATTTAGGCTCTAGACTAGGGATGTGCTGATATACGGTTTCAAGGTACACTGTGGTATAAAAAAGTGAAGGTATGAATACCATTAAATTTTTCATCATACCGTCATACCGCGATACCCTGCCTGCAGTATCAACTGTGTTCAGTCTTATAAATCACAGGGTGAGTGTGCAAGTCAGGTGTACCTGGAGTTGTGAGTAGGTGCGGGTATCCGAGTTGGTATCTTGAACTTCATAATATGTTTTTGCAACAAGAACAATGAAATATGATGGGATTTAGTTTAGCTTTGTTTCTAGTCTTTTCTTACACAGTGGCTCACTTTTATCATAATCTGCTGTCAGCCAAATGCCTCACAGATTGTCAAATAAATTAGAAGAATCACCGGTAGGTCTTTTGCATTAATGGAGGAATTTGCAAACTGTATCGTTACTGTCAAGGAGACCAGCCAGCTGAGTCCTTCCTTTATTGGACAAGGGCACATGCATTCAGTGCTAAAAATGTGTCAATAAATTCAGACAGCCTCTGAGGGATAACATGTCAATCTGTTCTCAATGTGTGCTACATTTAAAGTTATCCAATTGTGATTGGCCCACCAAGGACATGTTATGCTGCATTAAATAACAACCAGAAAATGGGAATTTTACTTTCTCCAGCGAGGAAGCATATGCTATAAGGAGGCAAATTTCCAATGATTCTGTAAGTTCATCAGCTTCAATGACTGCATTTTATGGAACTCCCCAAAAGTCAGCTGTCCATTTAAACTTTTTTTTCTATTTTTTTGGTCTATTTTGAAAATGTGAAGGTTGATAGTAACGTCATTCCTAATTTTAGAGTGAATACCTCACACAGCTACATTGTATCTTACAATGTACATAATATGTGACCAAAGTAATCAAGTCTTTTGGCAGACAAGTTACAAGGACAGTCTTTATATTGCTGGAACTAACGTACTGTATTAATTAAGTCATTTCAGAGACATGCTGTTTTGAAAAGAGTGTTTTAAAATGTGTGAATAAAGCGTATTGAGCTAGAACTTTTCATTTTAGGGATAATAAACAGTGTATAATTAAGTTTTCAGTTCACATAGAGAAACGATCAACTGTCAAATCCTCCTGTTGCAATTTTTCGTGATGGATTGTAAATTGGAAAATCACTCTTTCCTATTTCCTCATTTCGTTTTGCACACCCTCTTAGCAGCTGCAGTAAAACTACATTTTGTATTTGACTTCATTATCAAAATGCTTCAGAAATTCAATCAAAATTCTTTAGCAACGTGAAAAACAAACTCCACATAGCTTGGAAAATGTCAAATACACTTTAAACATCAGGAAATCTTACCTTTAGACATTTAATATGCACAAACCACAATGAAGGCAGCCCCAGTGTCAGTCTTATTGATTAGCTAAACACAGCATGAGGGCTAAGGAAACAAACATTGTACAACCACTCTTATGTCAAATTGTTGGCCATTCTCTTTCCTTGATGGCTTTGTCCCCTCACTATCCTTATGTGCTTCCTTATAACTATTATCCTCCTCCTCTCTTCCTACCTCTTCTGTAACATCCCTTACCTGATATTGTTCATTTATCAGCTTCTCTGTTACAAGGCATTTCTCTGTGTGCTCCCTTCATTTGTCCTAGTTGTTTAACTTCATTCTCTTTTGTCTTTTTCTTTTTTTTTTGTCCCTCTCCTTAGGTCATCCATTACTACAGTCTATATTGAAGTTTTGCCCCCAAACAACCAGAGCCCTCCCCATTTCCCACGGCAACAGTACAACCTGGAGATCAGTGAAGCAATGAGGACTGGGGCCACACTGCTTAATCTCCAGGTAAAAATATTTGTCTTTTCTCTCACACACAAACACCCTACATGTCAGTAGTTATAAACCTTTTTTATTATTATTTGGCTAACACTTTGATTCACAACTTTTTAAAGATGATGGACAGTACCTCCTCATCTCTACCACTCATTTGATTTGAAATACACTGCCTGACCAAAAAAAAAGTTGTCACCTGGATTTAACTAAGCAAATAGCTATGAGCCTCCTATTGGATAATTACTGCATGGGTGATTATCTTTCAGCTGGCAACAAGTTATTTAACCCCAGATGATATAATGAGTAGCTTCCCATTTCTTAAACAACCATGTGGAAAGAAGCATCTCGTAGTCTTGAAAAAGATGTTAGTCTGCTTAAGAAGGGACAAATCATTGACATGCATCAAGCAGAGCAAGCATCTAAGCAGATGCAGAAACTACCAAAATTGGGTGAAGAATTGTCCCAACGTATTATTAACACTGGAAAGATAGTGGGGAACTATCATCTACAAGTAAAAAATGTGGTAAGAAATAAATCCTGAATGATTCTCATCGGCAATCCCTTAAACATCTGATGAAATCAAATTGAAGAAAAACAACAGTAAAACTCAGGGCTATGTTTCAGAGTAAAAGTAAGAGCATTTTCAACAGACAATACGAAGGAAACTTAAGGGATTGGGACTGAACCAACCACCAATCAATGAGGCTTACCAGAGAAAAAGGCTTCAATTTGCTAGGAAGCATAAAGATTGGACTCTGCAGCAATGGAAGAAGGTCATGTGGTCTGATGAGTCCAGATGTACATTGTTCCAGCGTGATGGGAGCATCAGGGTAAGAAGAGAAGCAGATGAAGTGACGCAGCCATCATGCCTTGTGCCGACTGTACAAGCCTGTGGGGGCAGTGCTATGATCTGTGGTTGCTGCAGTTAGTCAGGTCTAGGTTCAGCAACATTATGTATCCAAAGAATGAAGTTGGCTGATAACCTGAATATACTGAATGACCAGGTAATTCCATATTCTCTGATAGCACATGCATATTTCAAGATGACAATGCCAGGATTCATCAGGCTCAAACTGTGAAAGGGTGGTTCAGGGAGCATGAGACATAATTTTCACACATGGATTGGCCACCAGAATCCAGACTTGAACCCCACTGAGAAAAATGAATGCAGGAGCTTATCGAAACAATGCCACAGCAAATGCATGCCGTAATCAAAGCTAAAAGTGGTCTAATGAAATATCTGGGTGTGTGACCTTTTTCTTTTTTGGACAGGCAATGTATATGTGACAATAAAATGCAACATCAATAACACATTTTTTAGAGTAAGTTTTCAGCGTCAGTATCGCAGAAGATATTTAATTTTTTCTGTAACTTCTGTGTTACAGTTTAAGCTATTCACCATTTCAGCAGTAGTGTTTACAACTTCCTTAATTTATTTATACATAGAATTATTTCAATTTCTTTGAGCAAACATTTTCACTTCTTATACTTCTTATATTGCCTTGTGGTTGGCAGGAAAAGGGTTTATTTGGTAAGTTTGCTATTGAAATAAAGTGTTAGGTTGGTTTAATGTGTTCTTTCCCATCTTTATTTTAAATCAACTTGGCCGCTCATTCCTCTTACCCCTTGATGACTTTACAAAGGTAAAACAAACCCTGCCTTTGGAATCAACCCTGATCGATACATTTTTAGCAATCATTGATTGTTTCCTCTCACACCTAGGTTTGGATGAATGTTAGCTCCTTACTCTGCAAGGAAAGAACATCCTCAATTCAGGGTTGTTAAATGATGTACAGAGGCTCCCTCAATTGAACTGCTTGCTTTAGGTCATTCAGGACATTGACTTGACTTCTCTCACAGTTCTTTCAAAGAGTGATTTATTTGCTTCGGGATACTGTGTTGGCGCATGACCCACTTTCTCTTGAAATTCATTTTTCCAATAGACGTCTTGATGTTTTCATTTAGACTGTGTCAGCATAAGTCAGAGTTAATTGTTCCATCAATGACGGCAAGCCATCTTGACCCATATGCAGCAAATCAGGCCCGAACAGTTACACTTCCACCATGTTTCTCGAAGGGAGCAACATCTTTATGTTACACTGATTATTCAATTATTTTAACTAAGAGGTTATTTTCTGCATTTATCTGTCCACAAAATATAATTATAACTGCTTTCTGTTTTGTGTATATGATCATTAGCAAACTGCACATGGGCAGAAATGTTCTCTTTGGAAACCATTTGATTTCTCCTTGCCATGTTCTCCTTATGGTGGACTCATAACCTCAAATATTAGCAAATCAAACAGAGGCCTATAGTTAGTGAGAAGTTACCCAGGGATTCCTTCTTGCCACATAGACTATTGCCCACCTTGACCTTTGTTAGGGACCGATCCTATAGTAACCAGTAGAGTTCAAATGGTTTTTAAAGATTGTACTCTTACATTTTTGATTGTTGATGGACATCAAAAACTTTGAGATCTGCAGAAATCTCCTTTGTGTCATGTAATGTGTTGTCTTTAAATAAAACGGACTACACACTAACACCTGACTGTCATACCACTTATCAAAACCTACTGACTAATTTCAGCCATGAAATAAACTGATAATCCTAGAGGTTCACGACATTTGCCACATCCTGATACAGATGTGCTCTATTGGATCTTTTTCCTCAATTAGCAAAGCCTTTAACTGCAACAGCATGAAGGAATGGCATGCCACTGACTATCTTAAGATGATTAGAGTATTTTTTTTATTTTTAACTGAATCGTCGAAATCGATCACATTGAGCTGCCAGCTGTGTTGCAGACAGGTAAAACCAACCGTTCTTTTCTCACTGAGTTGTTGGTGTCAGTGTCAGAGCCTTCTTTTGAGACATTACAGGCCCACTCGTGTAGCCCTAGGTGCAGCATCATCAATGAAAAATTGTAGGGGCACCAAAGCTTCAAGATGGCTTTAATGCTGCTTGGAGCTGGGGACACACAAATGCAAGTACAACGTGCTGAATGCCAAACAAATATGTTTCCATTGGATATGAAAGCTATATATTGTATAGGGTATTTGACCAGTGTTTAAAAAGAAATTAAAATGAAAAAGTAAAGGCCTTAGGACTGCGTGACAATGCTCTTTCACAGTGGTTCTGTCTTTTTCCTTTCAGGCAGTGGATCGAGAGAGGGACCCCATAACTTACAAAATCCACAGAGGAGACGTCAATGGAAATTTTGCACTGCAGCAGAAGTAAGTGTTCAGACACAAATTGAATCGATAATGTTTGCTCAAAATTGCAGTACTGGGTTCAGAAACTGAAGAAAGGTGCGTAGGGTGCTGGTTGTAGTCCAGTTGGGTTACTGTATGGTGGTTCTATTTTTGTATTTGTTGTTGTTGGTTTGCTTTCTGTTTGTTTTTTTTGTTTTTTTGTTTTTTCTCTTCTCCTTTTCTCTCTCTCTCTCTCTCTCTGTCCCCTCCGGTCGGGTCCAGCAAGAAGGTGCGGATAACTAAAAACTACAATAAAG
>JBBBVU010000023.1:12244820-12255312 GCA_037177055.1 Atherinosoma microstoma | reverse complement strand
ACACACACACACACACACACACACACACACACACACACACACACACACAAACACACACACACACACACACACACACAAAGTGTTTACATGGAACTAAATAAAAATGTTAAGATAAAACTTTTTCCAAGTAATTCCTATATTACATGTATATTGCACTGCACTGAAATATCTACTTAAAAAGAGATTAAAAAACCTTTACTTTATGGAAATATGGATGCACAGATTGGTCAGTGATCGATATGTTTGCAGAAATTAATCATGAAATCATATTTTTGGGCTTGAAAACCAAAGTACACCACACAAGATTACTATTTTCTGTTGTTTTATTTTGTTTTGTTTTAAAATGCTTTACTCTCTTGCTGTTATTGTCTTTCAAGTTTATGCCTGGAATGTTAACTATGACTCTATGTGTTCCCTTTCCAGTTCTGGGTATTTGGTTCTGGACAATCCTCTGGACAGGGAGTCCCTGGATTATTATACCCTGGTGGTCACAGCCTCAGATGGACACCCAGATGGAGTAAGAAACTCAGCTGTACCACACAGATAGTTACTGGCTCTCTTTACTGGAGTTGTCTTACATCCCCACTGGAATTAAACTGAGCAGCAGCTGGCAGGAATTCTTAATCCCTCACAGTGAAATGCCACAAACAGACAGCAGCTGTTGTATTATCAGAAAGGAGTGATTCATTTTGGACATGCTTAAGATTTGCTATATATTCATTTAATGGATAAAGTTGGCTTCATTCATTGGGCTTCAGATCATTCATTTTCCAATCGCTCAGAAACTATGACAGTTGCTCCCTGAACTTTTTTCACTAGCAGCACTGATGTTCCTAACTGTTAATAAGAGTGTCAGCAGAAAAAGAGCACACCTAAATTGGCTCTAAGGCAACACTTTCTTTATTTTCTAATCTTAATTGCACTATTCATGAATAAATTATTTGGTTATAAACAGACATTTTACAGCAATTAAAAGAAATTCAGTTTTGTTTTAAAGGGAAAATGTCGGAAGTTGTACTTTCCCAGAACTTTATTATCAATTCAGAGTATTAAATCCCTTTTTATGACCCCCTTTAACTCCAATAGAAGTTTGTTACTTACATAGGGCTTAACAGTCTGGTCATTACCAAAGCATTTATTGGGAATATTGTTCAGAAGGATTAAATATTGATAATTCATCCCCTATAATAATGTGTTCGGTTACATGTTGGCTTTAGTAAGTCATCAGCATCACTTCTCTGAGCTTGCACACATGTTGTTTGCGATGGTTTGATTCACTTGAGCGCCACTTTTTTCTACAATTTAACACTTCACATGTTCTGAATTTTATTGTTGTATCTTGCTGTTGTATCTTACTGTTGTTGGATTTCATAAGTGCCTCATATTCCTTAAGTGTTTGGTCGAGCCAACAAACTAGTTTTCCCTGCTAATGTTGGGGCACACTAATAACATGAACTGCACAACATTCATTTCTTTGTGGTATCTTCACATTATAAATCATGTGGCTGTTTCATGTCAGAAGGAGATCACAGCCTGCATATTTCACATCTTATCCTCAATTTAATTCAGAACTGTTGTGTATTAGTCAAAATGGTCCATAGTTTAAAGGGCAGAGTGAAGTAAGAGGACAAAAGGCTGCTAGCCTTTGACATAGATACATGACCACAGTTTAAATTGTTCCCACTAGGGAGATAGGCACTTTGGTATTTCAGTCATACTAGGCACACACACCTACTTTCTGACTCTGTCCTGTTGTTTCATAAGATAAATTATGAACAATTTCAAAAAAGAAAAAGAGATTTGGGGCATATTTCAAAGTTACAGTGGTGCACGTACATATAAAATTCTCAAAGTCTCCAAAAGTGGTTGCAGTCAGAAGCTCTTAGAAGAATAAAAACAATGTTGATTTTATGCTGTGACAGTAGTTGGCTCTGCGCTGTGAACTCAACATGGAGTATGTTCAGCTGCAAGTGAGTGGAGGGGCTGTATGTCTGTGTGTTGCAATGTTTTGTGAATTTGTCTGTAAACTGGAGGTGGCCGCTGGTATTAATGCTGTTGAAAATGTGTTCAATTCATATTGTTGTATCAATTTATGAAAAACTGCAATTGGACCCATATAACTTCCTTTTCCTTTGAGGTCTGTAGTAAAGAGTTACCACAGAATATCATAAGTTTTTATCACTTCCTCTGCTTTGATGCAACAGCTTAAATGTTTCATCCTGTCTGGCAGCTCCATCTTAATCATTTTCCTTCCTATATAACCAGCATCTCTCCAAATACATGTCCAAACTATCTAAATCATTCCTTCCTTTTTTTGTCTTGAATCCAGCCTGGGCTGTCCATCCTGATATATTCATATCTGATCCTCTTCATATTTGTCATTATAAATGTGAATCTAATCATCTTTGCTGCCTTCTGTCTTTTCATCATTAACACCATCTCCAAATCATTTAACTTCAGCTGATCTCACTTTAAACATTGATTTTCATTTATTGCTTGTACCTTTCTGTTACAAATCAATATTAACAATTCTTCTTTATTCTCTTTACCCTGCCTGCACACCCTCCTTTACCTTTCCTCTAAAAACCTGCAAAACTTACTTAAACGTATCCAGTTTCAATCCTCCCTGTCCTTCCTCTGTCCTGCATCTACTAACTTTCCTTTCTCTGGTCTCCAGAGCGTACCGCCACGTTCCACTACCTACTTTCTTGCCACAGTGTCATCTGCGAACATGGAAGTCCACCGAGACTCTTGCCTGATCTCATTCATCCGCTTGTCCATCACCATTGCAAACAAGAGATGGCTCAGAGCCGGCCCTCGGTGCAATCCCATTTCCATCTTGACTCTATGTGACACTCATAAAATACACCTCACCATTGTCTCGATGCCAGTGCAAAAGTCTCAGGAAGACTTATTACAACTCTTTCTGACTTTCTCTATAGTTCTCATTTGCTCTTCACAGTATCCTTTGGAGTGTTTTGTTTTTTATTTTTTTTCCAGAAATTTATTATGGGAAATATGGGCCACTATCCTTGTTTGTTAACTTTGAGATAGAATTGCGTCACCCTTTTCTCTCTGTGGTGGCAGGTTTTTCACTACAATTTCACAGTTTTGTGTAGAACTCTGAATACTGGCGAGGAAATTTCTCATTTAGGTGTATATCAACTACACAAAGGATTGTGTGCCTCACCACACACTAACTTATCTAATTGATTACAGGTCACCTGACTGACTTTCTGTCTTTGTTCTTCTATTCACTTTTGAAAGTCAAACCTCACATTTGCTCACTCACAAGATTTATTCTCTCATGAAAGTCAAATTAGGGCATTTGATGAAGTTGCTCCCCTCTGTTTCCTTTTTACTCCCATCAGTTTTCCTTTCTTGTTATTTATCTTTTCATCTGACATCTATTAGACTGCATTAGATTGTTCTTTGATAACCACATCCTCATAAATGTCAGTTAAATCAAAAGGTGAATCCTTCAGCTGGCAAAATGTTCTTTCATACCAAGACTTCCTCTTACACACAGCTTCACACACATTATGGAGTTAAATAAGTGGGGCACATAGGAGATTTCAGAGTTATTTTAGGGGCTGATATTTTCCTGAAGACTTTCGTGATTGTACACGTTAATATACATTCACATTAAAGTACTTGCATACATTGTCAACTGTTCATTAGCTCTTCACAATTAGTGTATTATCTTTGTGCCCTGAGGGTCCCCCAATCAAAAATAGATAGAAGTAGTTTGAACATTTTTCCTCTTGACACTTCATTATATTTTGAATGAGTGGCAAAAAAGAGTGGGGAGCGTGAGAGACAAAAGGCAAGACAGGGAAAGAAAAAAACAAAGAGAAAAGAAGATTGGAGTGTAGTTGCCTTATACTGGCCCATTAATCAGTATCACCCAAAAGGCCTTGAGTTGTCTTTATATGAGCATGCCCGTGCATGTACACACACACACACACACATACACGTCCATGTGTGTCCCACATTATTAAATGTCCAGTTTGAGAGTGTCAGACTACAAAGTGCCTAATTGGCTATTTGGCCAGTGAATCCATCATACTGCCACAGACTGAGGAGCATAAGAGTCAGTGCAGTGAACCTGCTCCACTGTAAGAACATTGTGCATTGTAAGAAGCAATTTAAACTTGGGTGTAGGGCAGTTTGCTGCTGTCATATAGTACCTATTGTATCATTACATTTCGGAAGAAAATCAGCTCCCACAATTTGACGTTGTGTTAATTGGCATTCTGAAAATGGGAAGAAAAAAAAATAGCCTTATGTTTCAAGTAAGTTTGGACTGGAGCAGTAAGAAATAGTTATTTAATGTATTGCACAAATTGTAAGCTATGTGATGGTTGGAAAGTGTATTGGTGCAAATGGCATGGGCATCTTCAAGTTTTTAAGTTTAAGTTTTAATTTTATTTTTATTTTACCTTTATTTATATAGGTAGTTCTGTTTGCATCTAATTTGCAAGAGAGACCTATTACCACAAGTTACCTGTGCCATGGGTTTGGTATCATTCAAGTTTTTCTGATACCAGAAATAAAATGATCCTTTTAAAACAATAAAGGTCCCTAAATGGGGCCTAAGCTTCATATGGAATAATAAAGTTTAAGCTATTTAAGACACTTTTGATGAGGTCTGCACACACAGTTGATGACAACATCACATATCTACCCTGAAGAAAGGCTGCGGTCATCATTATCAACTATCTCAACAGCAAGTGTCCACATTTAAAGTTTGTTGCAAGTTACAATCCTGTAATCATTTAAAAAGAGAAATTAGCTACTCCTTTAATCATTTGGATTAAAATTTTGTTTATTGTATTAATGCAGCTAGCATTGAAAATGTGATATTTTGCATATAAAGATATAAAGAGCTAGCATTTCAGTGCTGTGCTGAAAGGAGGTGCTGCAGTATGTGTTTGCATTTGTCCTTCAGATTCAGCTTGTTTAACAGCCAGTATAGTACAGTGTTGTTAGCATTCAGCATCTCTTAGTGTTGAATGCATAAAGTTTTCAGAGTGCTGTAGTGTGGCCAAGGTTTTACAACAGCATGACTCCACTGGACAGTTGAGGGAGTATGAAACAGAAAAAATGACTTTCTCAGCTGTTGAGTAGCTGAAATCCTTTATCAAGTGAAAATTGAAAAGATCAATTGCTTTAAAAGCTATATTTCTTTGTTACATCAGTTCAAGATTGGTCAAGGAAATATCCTAAAAAATATGAGATCAACTCTATTCTATTCTACAGTCATTAATGAAAATAATATTTCTCAGATTCTTTTTTTTTTCCTAATTTTGATTGAAAGAAATATGTATACATAAATATTTTTTGCGCTCATTTACATTTTGCATGTCAGATTCTTTTAGAAATGGCATGACAGTCAAATACCTGCTCAAGTGGAGTCACTGGACTCTTCTTTCTTTTTGATATGATGTTGACCATAGTACTGAATAGAAAGTGGTGGCATGTTTTTAAATTTGGATCCATCTAAATACAACTTTTTTCCTGTTAAGTAGTGACATTCATCATCATCTGAAAAGAAAAGATACAGCTGTATCCCTTCAGATGATGGTGTTTCTGGGTGTCAAAGTTTGTCAGGTGTCCAATGTTTGGTGAGATAATAATCTAGTGTGGAAGCATAAGCACAAATAGAGGCTTACTCTGTCACTTATTTGTGTTTACCTGTGTGTGTGTTTGAGTGTTTCTCACAGCCAGAGATCATTTTATTTTACATATACTGGTATTCAGATCAACTGTATTGACAGTTGTGAGCTCCTAACCTCAAATTACTGGCATCATCTTCAGCCTTGCCAACCTCAATATCCTTTTTTCACCTTTGTGATTTTGACTTCACCGTGCTCTCAAACATGCACTCGAAGTGTTTTTTCATCGCCTTGATATAAATGGATCAGCTGCCTTTCAGCCTACCAGCTCCTTAAAAGATAAAATCTTGGATGACTGTGGTCCACTTATGAAAGTCAAATTAATAAATTGATGACCTCCAAGCAGCTTCTCTTGCACTAATGCTCTCTTCTTTCTAAGTTTATTTCACAACATTAAACACTAAAACTAATTGATGACATTCCATGTAAAAGCTTAACTTTAAAGAATCTCTAGACATTTAAAAACAGGCTTCAGTGCTTCAATTAATCTGTTAAGTTACTTTATTTTTCTATTTATTTAGTGTTCATTAAATTGGACACGTTGGAGTTTCCACAGAATCAGTGGTCAGTTTCCGAGTAGACCTTGCTGAGTCATTTAGCAGAGCCAAGTCAGCTGTCATATCCATACACTACTCACAAAAAGTTAAGGTTATTTGACTTTCTGATGAAATTGACAAAAAAAATTCTTAAGTTCATGCTACATTGATAATGCGTCCTGAATATGGAGCATATTGGTAGAATCATACAATGAAAATGTTTTAATCTCAAACAATTTACTGAAACAAAATCTTACAGTGGTGGATATAACACAACCGAAAATCTCAATGTCTTAATAACCTGTCATGTGTTTGGTATCATCTTGGCCTTATGATGTCAAATTGCAAACAGAATGATGAGGTGGACTGTTTAGATATAAGTAGTAATTGAACCAGAATATCATTATTTTTAATTTTTTTTGCATTTAATCATCTTGTTAAAGAAAAGAATGTTGCACAATGAGTACTTAAAGATTGAGCAGTTGTACACATCCATTTAAAAGTTTATAAAAAGTCTCTAATTAAGTTCACCCGTGAAAATTCCAGTACATTTTAGGTACATTCTGATATATAATGAAATTAAATGAAAAGTACTTTATTTATCCCTTTTAGAGGGAAATTATTAATACAAAAATCCCTAACTTTTTTTGAGTAGTTGTATGTGATGAGGGAATTCTTTTGCACAGAGGGCTGAGGTTGAAGTCAGTTAGAAAACATTTATCATCTGTTTTTCCATCAGCTACATTTCTGAATGATAAATTGATTTTTTTCAAAGCTTACTTATTGTCATTTTTGCCTTAATTGAAAAGTTACAGTGTTACATAATCAGAAATCTGAGGGGAAAAAACAGGAAAGTTGTCTGTAAATGCTCATTACCAACATTGTTTAACCTCAGGGATTCTTTGTACTAACCTCAAATTGCATATATGAAATAAGTTTCTGCCTCTGATTGACAAGGCCTTCAATCACAGCTTAATTGTTTTAAAGAGGTAGTTTTATATCAGACTAATTTAGGTACATCTGAAACTAGTAATTTTGCAATCTAAAAGATAATTTTTGTGTGTTTGTCTGTAGACCTCCTCTGCCACAGTGAACATTGTCGTGACAGATGTTAATGACAATGACCCAGTCTTCAATTCTTCACTGCCAGTGAACCTCACTGTCACAGAGGAGCAGGATCAGGCCTACGTTGGACAAGTCAAGGTAGGAAGGGGCTCATACACACACATACACCACCACACACAATCTTTTACTTCTAATCCCTTGTCTCACTGCTCACTACACATGTTTGAATAAATGATGATACCATACTGTGAAAGTAGCCTCTGTGAACAGTACAGTTATTATATGCGCTAGTGTGATCATTATCTACTCGTGCATGACATGACATATGTAATACACGCATGTGCATTTGTTTAAGTTTCGGATGTGCATTAATCCTTTCTAATATGTATCAGTCATTAACAAGAAAAAAACTATAGATTACAATTGATCTCACTGGATCAATTCCATGAAATTAAGACATTAACACAGCTGGAGAGCAAATGACACATCAGATTGAAAATGATCTCTACAGTGAAGCAGATCAGCATGTTTGAAAGTAGTTGTATGAGACTTTCATTGTGGTAGCAAAGATAATTATTTCAAAATGTAAATATTTTTTCTGCAGCTGCAGTGTCTCTTCCATGAAAAAAATACATGTAGTTTTTTGTTTTGTTTTTTAAATATGCATAGTATTCACCATTAAGATTTATATCATTTCCTGAAGACATCCCTGAACGTGACTACTATCAGCTAATCCCTTACCCTAAGCTTAAACTAAGCTGTCACTTTAAAATTTTAGAATTGATATTATAGGGACTTCAATATTGTCCCCAAAAGGGAGGTGGATCTGTACAGTGTGTAAATTTCACAACAGTAATGACTGCAGTACACACATGCACACACTTGATGTAAGAATTCACAGTGGCTCTAATTAAATTCAGCTCTTATGATCACTCTCTATGGGGACCAGAGATCACAAACATAATTTTGTAAACTGTGTTAGCTTTGTAATTAGGATTGTACATTAAAGTGCTCAGAGGACTTGTGTGTGTTTTGCAGGTGAATAAGATTCAATGACTTGTGTGCCCTTGTGTATATGCACAGGATAGGGTCTATAAGCCTTAAATGTGCCTGTGGTTTTAAAATGAATGCGTTAAGGGATTGTATTAATCTTTTACTGGAAAGTGATTTTTAAATGGCTGATTATTAGTCCTTATACTGTGTTCTTTTGTTTGTTTTTTACATTATAAAAACCTTAAGTAAAACAGATTTTTCCAAACGGGACTATTTTTGTAATGGCCAATTCAGTATCATGTAGATGTATGAAGCAAACTTTTTTCAACTTTTTTTGCAGCATAATGTTTTGTTTGAGCAATAATTATTCGGAATAATATTAGAACAAATTAGTGGCATTCTCAATAAATCAAATAAAGCATTAATCTATACCTGCAATGAATTTCTGTACAAAGAAATAAAAGACAATGAAAGAATAAAAAGACGTGTTCTCACTTGCATCGACACCTTTGTCATTGCTTCTCACAAAGTCTCTTGAGCTTGTTCCAGACCTAGTAACTGATGTATGCATTCCCAAAACAGTGTTCATGCAAATCATGCACGTTGATCGGCTTTGATCTTTAAAGAAATTCCCTTGGTTGCATGCTTATTTGGATTGGTTCCAAGCCTAATTCATAGTCTTTGTACATTGGTGCCAGGGGTCTTTAATCAGTGTGACACTGCCAGGTTCAAAATGTCAATCAGGACTCTCTGGTTCAACATAAGGACTCAAGAAGGACCTTTTACACTCTACTGTAAGATTTTGAACAAGTCATACATTTAATAGATTCTAATGTTAAAAGTTGAATGCCTTTTTTCTATTTCATTCTTAACTTGTACCACTACTCATAATTTCTAACTTGTAAAGCCACTTTCCAAAGAGAACATTTCATTCCAAGCATTCCAGATTTTAACTCTCACTCAGACCTTTGGGCGTGTTCCAAATGCAACATTCAAAGCCCACCATAATCTGCAGAGGGCACTTGAAAGTATTCCAATCCAGAACTTCCTCCCTATAAAGGGACCTTGGATATATTCCAAAGTAAAACAGACGGTGTAATCCTTCAGCAGGCTGAGCAAGGCACAAATCTGGGCTTCGTTCCAAACTGGGGTCTGTACCTGTATGTATTAAGCAGATTTCCAGAAGAATGAATGGACCCAACCTTGGTTTGCTAATGCACGTGAGATATAGAGGGATGGAAAGGGGGGGAGGAGGTGTGACATACTCGATTGGTGTGATGAAATGGATGACATAGGGAAGAAGAAATAGAGGGGTAGATGACACAGCTATGTGGTTGCATTTTAGTCTGAATTTTTATGAGTTTACAAGAAGTTCCTCTTTATATCAATGGTGCAAAAACACATAGAAATAACTTGTTCAGACACAACTTCACATTAAATGGGAGTGCATTATTGAATGACAAAAGTAATACAATGCAGTAGAAGTCACTGAGTCGTTTGTGAGCTATAGCGAGTTTGTTGTTATGAATGAATGTTAATTAAACAAGTTAAAGTTGTCAACTGATGTGTTATGGTAGTAAGAGCTTTGCTTAAAGGAAAACTCCATTATGGGACATTCAACTGTGCAGCGTCGGTCTTTCATATAGGCAACATAGGCGGTTGCCTAGGGTGTCATCTGGGGGGGGGGGCTATTAGATAAATGATAATGCAATATTTTTCATCATGAAGATTTTACGTAATTACTCAACTACAAATATTTCATTATTTTGTTGTGTGTGCTGTGACATTATAATCCAGTAAAATATCATCATTGTGCATTACTTTAAATAATGAGTAGCTGATAAAATGAAACCATTAAGAGATTTTTGTTTAATATTTTAGATGCACTTATAAAGTATGTCAGTTCAGTGCCAAAGCCTGATGAAGGGCCAAATACTGACTCAGTTGTTGCTGTTGGTATTTCAAGTTTAAAAAAAACAAACAAAAAAAACACACTTTTGTTTGGAACGTGACTATTCATCAGATAATGTGAATGCAAATTTAAACAATAAAAGTGGATATATTTATAATTTCTAATGATACAGTGATTAATTTATTACTAAATTAAATGATTTTGTATTTCTGTATGTGGCTTGCAGACACACAACAATCTTTAGGAGAATCTTTTCCCTCTGCAATAACAGCCAAGAAAGCAGAAAAATACATTAAAAGATCCCAGAA
>JBBBVU010000023.1:12219570-12232951 GCA_037177055.1 Atherinosoma microstoma | reverse complement strand
GATAACTCTGGAGCCGCTGGAGCTGATTGTCCAGAGAAGAATGCTGCACAAGCTGCTCAAAATAATGGACAATTCTTTACATCCTCTACACAACACAGTGAAGAAACAACACAGTGTGTTCAGTGAGAGGCTGCGTCAAGTCCGTGGTAAGACGGAAAAGTACCGGAGATCATTCCTGCCAGCAGCCATCACCCTCCGGAACAAGGCCTTATCCCTATCTTCATCTTCGAATTATTTTATTTTTTTTGTATCATTATCATTTTTATTATTTTAAAGAAGAAAAATTGAAAAAAGAATAATACAATAATACCCTGCTACAACAATAATTTCCCTCTAAGAGGGATAAATAAAGTATATTTCATTTCATTTCATTAATTCAAGCCAATCTATTGTCATCCAATCAGCATTCATACAAGCCAATTCATAAAAAAAATAATAGCCTAATTTAGGAAAACCAAAATATTGCACTGAATCTTGACTTCAATCTAATCCACCATCCTCCTCATCTCATCATCAAATCAAAATATGAAATCATAATGTTGAATTAACTGTTCAAAAGTTAATCAAATCATTAGCAAACATGGATAAAGGAGACATAAATCATCAAAAAAATAATACATACCTGTGCCTTGTGTTTTTTACATAAATTTGCACTTTTAGTTTGCTTTTGGTAAAGTAATCTTGTGTCAACAAGGTTTGACATATGAGACAGTAAAGTTTTCAAGAATTAAGTAGTCTATTCACAGCCTCCTTGTTTATTTTTCCATTTCTTCTTTGTCTTAGCTTGACAACTTTGAAACAGTAGAGAAAATCCATCATTGGACCAACCTGTGGGAAAATTTAAACAAATTGCTTTGCAGTGTCCTGACTTTGATTTCTTGTGCTGCTGATGCCTACTATGAATAAAATCAGTTTTTGTATCCATTCCTTTTTCTCTGTTTACTACTAGATTTATTCTCCTCGTGGATATGTTCATTTCTTTTATAAATCCAAGGTAAAGTAAAGAAAACCCCTAAAACAAAATAAGAGTCCGGAGAAGCATTAGGGGGATGGATTCTGGGGTTCTTTTGCAAAGATTACATGTTATTACAGTGGGTGTAGCATGATGTTATGATGCCTTTTGGAGACCAGATGTCTCTGAATCAGTGCAATCCACTAGACTGATTGGAAATTTATCAAAGTGAGATAGAAAGATGCATAACTATTGTCTAATTTGGATGTTTTCATTGTTATTATTAAAAATGTGTAATTTCACACACATAATGTTTGCAGAGCTAATGTTATACTGTATTAAATCTCTCTCCAGGACATGAATGACTTCTCTCCAGTATTCAGCCAGCCAGTGTACCGTGGCATGGTTGCCCCTAATGCTGTCAAGGGAACCATTGTAACCACAGTGATGGCCAATGACTCGGACCCTGTGGTGAGCATTTCCAGCTGCTGATATTCAATCAAACTGTTTTCCAAAGCCTACTTCTCAAATTGTATATTGGAATGATGCAAGATAACGATGCCTGTGTGTTTGTGTGTATGATTTAAATCAGCTTGCACCTTATTCACCAATGGAGCCTTTTCTTTTTTTTTTTTTTTAAATCCTAGTGCAGCACTTAGTGCCACCTCCACTGGGGTTTTAAGGCAAACACCTTTGTATTATGTACTGGTTTATTCAGCTTAAAAAAATTAAAGGATAGCATACTTAAGTATTTAATTGTGAGTCATTAAAGAATGTGATGCTATGAAAAAACAGTTTGAAAATTGGCAGCATGTTTACACAGGGCTCTAAGTGCAGTGTATGAGATTACGACTGTCAAATCTCACAGGCTTTGTTTATTTATAGATTTGAAGTGTCCGTTTAAATAATAAAATAGTCCTAATTCTTATTGGAAACTGAGAGTTTTCAACTGGTAAATTTTCAAATTCACTTACCAACTAAGTTTTTGTGGAAAAAAAGTCCATTTAAAAGCTTACACACATATATCTCATTAATTCTCTGCAGATGCAAATATTACTTCTGAAGTATGAATACTTGGAAGAATTTCTCTGAGTACAGTTTTGCTGACTTGCTTCATGTTATGTCATAAAACATTATGTTGGAAAAAGGAGCTCTGCATTACTGCTTATAACTGCAGTCCTTTAATGAAAGCTAACTTATTTCAGAAAAAATTATAGTTCAACTGAAAAAATACCATCTTCCTCATGATTTTAAAGATTGCACTCAGCACACTTAATACAGGGTCCTTTTTTAACTTATCATTGATGACTGGCACAGCAGCCATAAAACAACAAAACAAAAGTCTCAATGAAAATCTGCTTTGATTGTTTTTATTGGCTTTGTTACAGCTGTCTAGAAACACAACTTTTTATTAGGTTTCAGAACATTTAATTACTTTAAAGCAGTCTGTGTCCTTCAGTTTTTACAACAAAGCATTGTTGCAGTCAGGGGAATAAGGAAGGAGGGCTCAATTTAATCTATCAGAATCATTTAAACATTAATGCTCACTCCTCACGGACACACAAGTGCACTGTGATCAGTTTAACCCTGTAAGACAGACTTAGTAAAACATCAAAAATAGATCATTTAACCTTCCAGATGGTCTTGTAGGAGGCCATTTGGGATGATAATGAAGTTTTTAACTGTTGTTTATTGATGTTCCATTTCTTTGTATGCTATATCATTTGTGTTTGTTGTGGGAAACTTCTTGAAGTATTCCAATGTGTAGAGAGGACAAACATCTTCTGTCAGAGGTGGACCAGAAAAATGTGTATTGTGACTGGTGATTTTTTTTCTGCTAGCAATATCTCTCTCTGTGGACTTTGAGTCCAAACTGACCAACCTGACCAAACACATCAGCAGAGCAGTCATTGGCTGGCTGATTTAGCTTAGTCCACTTCTTCTTCATCAGTTGCCTCAAAATCTACATCTGCATCACTCTCTCTATTCTGGATTTCATCAATCACATCCTACCCAGTGTAAAGAACTTTCCTTGTTGCTAGCATTCTGCAAAGAAACAAAAAAAAATGAAAACAAGCCTTTTAACACATTTCAGAAGTCATACAATAGTCTTTAGCCAACCTATTGTGCTCTGATTATCATCATCAAGGAATCTATATGCAGCCTCCCACTTCATGACCCCTGCATTCCTGATCGTTCTCACCTGTTAGTCAACAATGCCGCAGGTCTCCCCCAGCATCCCCCCAGAACAGTAAATTACTTTTACTATGAATGGACCCATAATCATGGGCAGAATTAGAGAAAAAACTGAAGTGTTGAATCTATTTACAAGAAAATATGATAAATTTCTTCACTTTTGCAGTATATCTATGTAATTCAGCTTACTTTACAAATATTATTTGCACAATATAAAATAATACATAACTCACATAATGTACAAAGGGTTCAAGAATGTATGGAAGATATTTTCAATTTAAACCATCTTGTGGAAACCTAGCTGGACCTTCTAAAAACAAATCCATCTAGCTAGGTTGTAAAATTAGAGCATGGCCATTTTTACTACCACTCTTGCCCAGTGTTGTATAAATACAACATGTACACAAAATGTTCTAAATACCATTTTTGTAATGCATTTTGTAAAAACGTCATATGTACATGTTCAAGACATTATAATGATCATCAAAAACAGTATTTCAAGCATTGGACTTACTTTGAGATGATAAATCCAGTCAAGTGAAACAAAGTGATGTTCTGTGACCGAAGTTTTGGAAGTTGTGAAACTTCATCACTTGTGGACAGTGACTTATGTACAAATTTCCCAATCAATACCATTGTGGATGTGAACAAAAAGACCTAGTGGATATGTAAATGTGCTTAAACAAAATAAAAAATAAGCATTAACATCTTTTTTTAGAAAATAAAAATGTTGTAATTTTACAACACAGGGTCTTACAGGGTTAAATGGCATACACTTTCTATGGCACATCTAGCTCAATATTTATTGTGCTGTATTTGTATTATTTGCACATGTGTGTAATTTTGGCTCAATGTTGGTTAAAAATCCTCCTGCATACGTTTAAGGCCATCCACAACCTGTTTAGGATTACTTACTCTCTGTAATTACACTGTCCCTGTATTTTAATATTTTAATATTTTTTGTTGTTTATTTTATGTCTGTGTTTTATTGTTTTACTGTACTGTACAGTGTCCTTGAGTGACCTGAAAGGTCCTTTTAAATAAAATTTATTATTATTATTATTATAAAAAAGAAACAAAAAATCTTCATTAGATTATTTTTCTGTAAAATATACATTGGACAGATTTTGTTTTATAAAAGCATGCAGTTATTTTTTCCTCACTTTTGGAGCTGAGGTTCATTAAAGCCTACACAGAAATTACAGCGGTAAAACAATATCTTCAGCCATGTCATTAAATACTATTTATTTCCTAACATTTTGAGTCAAATTAGTCCTACTGACTGATGGCTGCTCATAACTGAAGCCACTACTTTATCTGATAAATAGAATTTGACCTTGTATATCATGAAGCAATGTCAAAGTTTTTTACCTCAATTAGTGTTTTTTTGTATATAGAAACGCTCTTTGAAAGTTTTGGTCCACGCAAATTGTTTCAGATATTAAATGTTATAAAAAGCATTAGACATCTTTCACTTCCCTGTGCTTCACTTTCAGGCTGACACGCAAAAGTATATACACAGGTTTTTTCCAAAAACATTTCATACAGGTTATTGTGCATCATTAATTTAAATCTTAGACCTCAATGTTAAAGCATTTAACTGATTTTTTTTTCTTTTCATCTTCTTAGGGTTCCCCTGCAGGTCTGATTCACTACAAGGTGGACCAGGAGGCATATCCATATTCTGCCACTATATTCGATGTAGAAGAAGAAACAGGGCGTGTGGTTACCAGAGTAAACCTTAATGAGGAACCCAACCTGAAGTTCAGTGTAAGTATGCACAGAGAATTGAACTTCCAAGCTACAAAATAAATCACAGAGAATGTTTTCAAGTGCTTGGTTGAAAGAATTCTCTTAGTTTCTCTCTGTAGAGTCCTTTCAAATGACTACTAGTTGTGAATTTGGTGCTAGATGAAGATAAGAATTGCAACCCCCCAAAATATAAACTTTGAATAAAAGCAATGCCGCGATTTGAAAATCTCACAAATCTATCTTTCATTCAGAATTATACCTAGAAAAGAAGTGTTACAAATCAAAACATTAAAGTGAGAAATAATTTTCTGTTAGGAATTATTATGTTCGATATATGGACCAAACCATATTATATATAGTTTGGTCCGCTTCAGTGAAGTGCAGTTTGAACACAAACCAAAGGATGGTGTGAAAACTTTAATCCCTTTTAATCCATTTTCAATCGGACCGAGTCCCTGGACAATCCTGGTGTGAATGCCCCCTCTGTGTGTTTGGGACACAGTAGGGAAAAAGAAAGATCCCCATGGTTTTCTGGTGCTTGGATGGCATAATGAAAAAAAGAAGGCAGGAAATGACTGCATGGGCAGGAACACTTTAAGAAATCATAGTCAATCGGTGCTGAAAGGTAAAAAAAAAACTGTTTTTAGAGCAGCATAATTTCCCATATGGATGTCTTTTTCAGAGAAGGTCTTGCATATATCAGCAAGAAAATTCTAGGCCGCAAACTGCTTTTTTTAATCAGCATTGATTTGTAGTACAAAAATTTCAGCAGTTGAAAACTTTTTATACATAATGAAATACAACATATAACAAAGAAGACCCAGAAATATTAAACTGACAGAATCATATATCAAACAAGAATGCAATAGCATTTTCTCCCAAATGTACACAGCAGTTCCCAGTTACAGACTTGTTAAAGGAGAGATGCTACACCACAGTAAACATGACTCTGCCCCAACTTTCTTGAGATGTCTTGCTGCCATTAAATTGAAGATGAGCTCAAATTTTTGATAAAATAGTAATGTGTCTCACTTTCATTTGTTTGATATGTTTTCTGTCTTTAATTGTGAATAAAATATAGGTGTATGAGATTTTCCAAACCATAACATTCCATTTTCATTTACATTTAGCACAAAGTCCTAACTTCTTTGGAACGGAGATTGTGAATAAAATGAAAAGTGAAGAGTACATTGTACGCTGCTTCCAGTCTTTGGTTGACACTGACAATTTAAACACTTCTGAGAGTAAATAAATATAAAAAGAACTCTGTTAATTAAAAGTATTTTTGTGAATTTATATAAAATATGTCTTAATTCAGGAATTAAGACATTTTGTGCAGCAAATCATAGAAGTATTTGATATGATGACGTTCTGGTACCCTGATAATATGCAAATAGTGTTGACACTGTATTGGACAGAACACGGTCCCTCAATGATTAGCTTCTACTTGTACATTATATTTACTTCTTACTATAAATGCATAATAGCATACAGTAAGAAAATTGTGTGCATGATAAAAACAAAAGCTCATAAAAACACCAGGATGTTGGCTTTGTTATTGCAAAGATGCGAATGATAGAGCTTTGATCTGAGCGACACTTTTGCTAAATAAAACCTCACACTGCCCTAAATGTGGCTCTTGAGTCTAGTCTTTCCTAAATGCTATGTTTGACCCTGTTCTGGTATTTTTGTCTCCACTGAATTGAAATAAAATAAATATTCATATTCAGTTTAACTACAATACTTTTCACAACTGCAAGCACTTAGAGGTCAGCTGGTTTCAAAGTAATGTCAGAATTGTGATCAGACAGTGTAGGCAAGGCTCAGTGTGAATATGTATACCCTCCAGGTAGCTGTGACACTTCCACACCAACTGCATGAATCCTTGAAAACAAAAATAGCCACTAAATATGACAACCATGTCATGTTGTAGACACCAATCTACTGTATTTGTGAAACAAGTTTACATGGTTCTACACAGGGCAAATTAAAAATAAAACTACTTTTAGCTTGCTTTCATCTTAACCTTTTAAAGCGAAACCCAAGGAAAAATAGGGAGAATATAATTTTTTTTTCATTCTGAAGTCTCTGTTTGGCCCTTAATAAAATATTTTTTGAGAATTACACAAGTAATTTTTGTATATTTACCGTTCATTACCAAATGATATGTCAAAATTATTGTAGTTCATTGTTGTATTTCTTTAGGCAAGGAAAGGAAAGGCAAGTTTATTTGTGTACCACATTTCATGTACATGCCAATTAAAGGTGCTTTACATACAAACGTTAGAAACATTACAGCGGGATGCAGAAAGCATTAAGAAGAATTAAAAACAAAAGTGAAATAACAAAAAAGACAACAAAATAAAGAAATTAAAAAACCCTCGGAGAAAATATCACTTGTTATCATAAAAGGCTGCAAATAGAAAAGTTTTTAAACCCTGATTTAAAACTGCTGAGAGTTTCTGCAGAGCTGCAGGTTTCTGGGAGTTTGTTCCACATGTGAGGAGCATAAAAACTAAATGCTGCCTCTCCGTGTTTAGTTCTGACTTGAATTGAAAGCAGACTTGACCCTGATGGCCTGAGGGATCTGGTTGGTTCACAACGAACCAGAAGATCCTGAATGTATTTTTGCCTCAAACCATTCAGTGCTTTATAAACTAGCAGCAGGATTTCGATTCTTTGACAGACAGGAAGCCAGTGTAAAGATCTTAGGACTGGTGTTTATCCACCAGGGGGAAGCTGACATTAGATTGTGTTCAACAGAGTTTTGAGCCAAGGTTTCACCACAAAGTGAAGCAAAAGGTCTCAGAAACAATGTATCCAATATTATACGTACATTATTAAAGCATCAAAGCTTTATTTAAGTGCTTGGCTTTGATAAATATACCACAATCATTACAAAAGAATTGCTTGTGTGAAACTGCCTCCTGGATTCAATGTTATACTTATCCAATGTGATCTTTGACTGAGGTATATATGTAAATAAGTATTGCCAAATGTTTAAGATGTAATGCAGAAATGCAGACTACAAAAAAGCCCATACCCCCCAACTTACCAGGTTTGTGCAACATACTTCTAAATATTAAATAGGATATTTCCATTACATTAATCTAAATGTAACAAACTTTAGCTGCAAGGACGTTGTGGAGAAAGCCACATTGGGAACCTTTCTTGCATAGAGTGTTCTGTTTAATGTGTTTGTGGGTCATTGTCATTAAACTTGACCCCTTTTGCACTCCTCCAGAATTTATTTGGTTTAACCTGAAATGGGTTTTCTTTGCTCCAGAATAGGGCAGAATGGCACAAAAAGTTGATTCTAATCTTGAACAATATTGTCTGTTAAATTATAGGGATTCACCTCCTGGAGAATATTAAATCACTTTACGGTTATGCATTCAGTGCATTAAATATGTCCAGGTGGTTGAGAGTCTTTTGACTTTAGTATGAAGCACCAGGCAGTTCAATTCCCAATCAATCACATCGATCTCCCCAACTGTAAACCTACTAGAGAAAATGCATCTCTTCTGTCCCTGCTTTGCTTTTTTGAATTCTTGATTTCGTGGGTGGGACTTTGGAAGGAGATCACATGAACTGTATCATTAAACATTTATTTGATCATCACTTTCAGGTTTTACCTGCTTACATGTAGTATTTCTGTACATAACGGTGTCTCTCCACAGAGGGCCCTTGTAATCCCTATCTAGTGCGCATCATATACTGCAGTAGCTTATTAGCTTCAAACTTGCCGATACTCAGCTGCATGTCTCCTTTGAGCCATGCTAATTTCATCTTTTGATTGAGCTTTAATTAACACAACAAGGATTCAGTGTCCTCTGAAGATGTCGCTCAGGGGACTAATTCTACTTCATTCGCTCCAAATATCTGAAACAAAATGTCCAACACTGTGAACAATGTTTGCATTATGACTGAAATAAACACTGACTTTAATAATGATGGAGACACAGTCAGACATATTGGTGTATAGCAGAGAAGACATACCCTCTTTGCCTAAAGGCATCACAGCTGTAGGTATTTTGGGACACAACCACATGCATAAACAAAAGTGTTCATAGCAACCAAATAAAACAGACCAAAATAAAACAGGTTATGATGAGAGTGAGCACCACACCACATGTTACAAGAGAATAAATTATAGTCTGTTAAAGAGTTTTTTATGCGTTGAAGGGTTTCTGGGTTAAAGGATGAGATTACTATATGAATATTAAAAGGTCTATCAGTAACAATTTCCTGAGTCTGAGACAAGAGAATACATTTAAGTCTGTTTATAAAAATTTTGCCCCTAATAAGAATTCCTTAAGGCCTGATTAACAGTTGTTACCCCCTAATTAAATGAAGAAGGAAGACTAAGCAAGTAGAGACGCTCAAGCGCACCAGAGGAAAAAACACTCATTCTGTTTTCCAGTTTCAGTGCAAATAATGTTTGTAAAATGCAGGAAAAAGTGTCATTGTAATTTCTTTTGCTTTATTATTATTGCCTGTCTTGTTTTGAGTCCTGTATTATTTGCATTTATTTTGGCAACTTGGCAGATTTTTTTGCCTTTTTTTTGCCTTCAGTAACTATCATTCATTCATTTTCTGTACCGCTTAATCCAATTCAGGGTCGCGGGGAAGCTAGAGCCCATCCAAGCAATTACCTTCAGTAACTACTACAGACAAATTTAGCAAATTCTAGGACAAACCTTAGCTACTTCATTCAGAAGAGAGTTGCCAATATTGCTCTTCAAGGATAGTCTAGTTGTCTGTTGTGTGTGTGAAGTGAGTGTAAACTGTAAGGCAGACTCACTGTCGTAGCTGCATGACAGAGCGAAGAAACTACAGCAGTTTTTTACTGCCTGGCAGCTGACAGACATCCATAACTTAGACAAAACCTCAGAGACATGCTGCCATTTCTAACGTAACTGAATCCTGGTTTCGTCAGATAATACTATGTGCTCATAAAATCAAGTTTTTATTACAGCAGAGCCTTCACGGTGCTTAAATGGTCCACAACTAAATGTTGTCTTAAAAAGATGCTTTATAGGCACAAATTCTGAGCTTTTTTCACCTTCTATCAACAGAAACAGAGAAATAAATGAATGAGAGGTGAATTAAACTTTAGGGCGGCTTTATTCTTAAAGCACAATTCATCATCTAGGTGGTTCAAAGTGTTTTACTTAGGAAATCACTTTTATTGGGAATTCAGCTGTATTAAGATACAATATATGAGCCCAGAAAATAGCAGTAGCGAACTAAAATGGCTGGAACTAAACAAAATGTAAATGATATGACAATGCCATGAATATACTAAATATCTTATGAAGTCCAGTTTTTTTGACAATCTTAGGCATCATAAATGAGAAAGTAAAGAGACCTATGCAAGGTTTCAATATGGCGTGATATTCTTACACTTTTTTTCTGTGCGTGTTTGGCAGTTGGTGGTCGTGGCCTATGATCATGGTCAGCCTGTGAAAGAAAATACAACTCTGGTTGAAATCACAGTCCTTCAGCCTTCTGTTATTCCCATCTTCACTCAGGAAGAATACAGGTACGCATACACACAAACACACTTTGATATTGTTTATTGCCACGTGAATGTTAGTCAGGATTGGAAAGCAGTTGTTTAGGTAACACATAACAGTTCAATAATAGTAGAAACATTCAAATCAATTTCTTAAACTTAACTGGCAAGAAGTAACTGAATAATTTTAGATTTGACTCAGCTCTTTCCAGATGAGCCAGAAAACTTGTTTTTCATGTAGAAAATGTATGTACTGAGTTTATAAATTTGTAATTTAAATATTGTAAAGATGGTACAACATTCTCTGATGGACTGAAAGCAAACATTGATGACTCTTTTAATGTAAAGCAGTAAATTACATAGAGCCACAACCACAAAACATCTGACAACTTTTTTGCTAACCGTTTTCTTTCATGCTTCAAGACTAAAGTATGATTAATAAATGCATACTTGGTGCTTGCCTTACAGTTTAGTTTTAATTGATGAGCTTTAGGGATTCCTTTACAGAATAAAGATAACATTTATGAACTTTAAACAAATGAAATACATTTCTAAAACAAGGCAGCAGATACTTGAGACGGATTCTTTCCTGTCTGATATCAGTGATTGCATCTACGTCCAGTGAGAACCACACTGTCTGAAATTCCTGCTTTGAAGTTTAAGGGTTTTAAAACATAGGAATAAATCATTAAACATAATAATTATTTTTAGATTGAAAATATGCAAAGACAGCTTCTTAAAACATTTAACTGTTTGTTTTGTAATGACAGTGTCTCAGCAATTGCACACAAACTTAGCAACCATTAAGTTATATCTATTAGCTCACACAGAGGCACAAATACTGATTGCTTCCTAAGTCCTTATTGTGATTTTTTTCAATTGCCTGCAGTTTTAGAGGACACAGGGTTACCTCAGGTTCAATACTCTGTGTTTGGCTGCATCAGATGTGAAATTGGCCTGCAATCTCTTGCTATTATCTGTTTTCTCTGCTTTGAGCTGTCAGTCTTTCTATTTTTCTGAAAAAATAAAATCAGTTTCTGTTATTTGGGGAGGGGGGGAGGGGGGGTAATTCCTTATGTGGATCTGCCTTTCTGCCTTAATTCTGCTCAGATGAAGGAATTGGTCTCCCGTTTGCTCGTGGCATCAGACTCTGAAAATTATTTAAGAATTTCAATAAAAAGTTAAATTCAGTTTACATTTAGGCATTTAGTGTGATGTAGTACTCATAGCTGAAATGTTCTTTTACATGGATCAAAAGAGCCTCTGTGACATTCTTTTATGCTGGTTTTATGAGTGTATATCTACCTAGCTATCACTGTATCACTACAAAAAATTTAGCTCTGCCTATTCTAACACCTACATACCATTTTGTACTAAACTAATAGGCATGTTGTGTTAATCAAAGCAGACTTGTTATGCTATTGCATTTCCTACAGGCTTGTCTTTGACAAAGAACTCTTTTCTTAGAGTAGGAAACATGAAAATATGTCAGTGAGCCTTATCATACTGTATTCATGAATATATAACAGAGCTTTGTGCTAAAAGACTGTGTGGGCATATCTGTGTGCACTTTGTAGAACTGTTCACTACACACACAATTGTTTGTGCATTGTGTTCCTTTCTTTGGATATTGGTTTGCATTTTGAATGTTTCTTTTGTTGTGTGTTCAGATCCTTGATTTTTGAATTATTGTCCCTTTATCTAAGCTATGCGTAAGGAAGATGTGTGAGGTATTTTTTGGTTGTTGCTGTTCTGCTATAATTCCTTGTATTTACAAGAAATATATTTGAAATGAATTACAATGGCTATAATCACTAGGAGATGATCATTTACCTGTGTGGTTGCTTTTTATGCAGCTTAGTGATTTTGTTAAGTTTCAGCTGACAGACTTCCAGTTATGGGCAGATGAATTTGTGATACTGATTCCCTCTTTAGAAAACAGAACAACAGTGAAGTAGAAGAAATCTTTTAAAAGTGACTTTTAGAAAATTTGCACATTTAGTCTTTTCATGCAAACATCTGCATTAGTTCTGTTCACTATCTTTTATTTATTTTACCAGTTGGCCATTTATATTTATATATATGCTATCTTTTTTGATGATTGAAGTACTTATATATTAATTGTTGTTATATATGTAAAGTGAAATGCAGAGATGGTTTGTGCGAAAGAGCGGTAAACCTTTGTCAGATTGCTTTTACTTTTTTTGCCCCGATTTTTAATTTTTTTTTAAAACAGCATTTTTACCTCAAAGTTCAATCTTCTGGGACAAAACCCAATACAAAAATGTGTCTTTTTAATCTTGTCCAGGTTCTACACTAGTGTTTCTCAATGGGGCGGTACCTCCTCCGAGAGGCCATTAAGAGACTTTTGGCTGTCGCTGGGTGCAATATATTTAAAAGGGAATGTTAAGGTGTTATGTTTGAAATCCATTATTTGATTTTGATAATTGACCTCTATCAACCAGTCAGGTTGAAGGTCAGGATAAACAAGGGCTAGCACCCAAATTCATCTTAGAACCACCAATGAGGATCCAGAAGGAAGTAAAACCCAAAGAAATTATTTTGTAGAAGAGATCACGCTCAGGTAGGGACCTACATAATGGACAGGGGGTCACTGGCTCAAAAAAGGTTGAGAATCACTGTTCTACACATAGCTTTACAATGGCTTTTCTCATTCACACAAACTCTACAGTGATAATCTTTGTTTACGTTAAGCTCATTTTCAATTGTAACAAATTTGTTTAGCATTTAGCATTTATTGTGCTTACTTTATTTGCATTGTTTCTCGACCTGAATTGGTATTTTTTTATGTGTATGAACCTGACTAGAATTGGCAAGGTGAACTTTATTATCTTAATATATTAATGAAATGGTTGGATGGATGGTTGGATGGATGGATGGATGCATGGATGGATGGATGGATGGATGGATGGATGGATGGATGGATGGATGGATGGATGGAT
>JBBBVU010000023.1:12191869-12214449 GCA_037177055.1 Atherinosoma microstoma | reverse complement strand
ACTCACTCCTAGCACATTTTCTGACAATTCTATAGCCATAAAATCAAAATATATCCAGGCGGCCTGAGTATAATTGTGGTCATAAGAGGGTTAATGTATTATGTGTCATATATCTGCTTCTTGTACTGCCCCCATGTGATAGAAAAATCATTACAAGGACATACACCTGCCCATCTGAATATAATGCATGTGATAATGGCTAAATGATTTAAACATCTTAAAATAATATATACATAAGATGATGAGCTGAAATAATCAGCAAGTTGAAATGAATTAACACAAAAAGCAATCTACTTGCTAATCTACTGTACTTGTGTTTGTCAATTGTGGTCCTCAAGTACCACTACCTTGCATGTTTTAGATGTCTCCACACTTAAACACACCTGGCTGCAGTGAGTGGCTCGTTAACAGGCTTGCAAAGAACTTGATGAGGGGGACCTTTAATCTGAATCAGATGTGTTGGAGCAGGAAAACATCTAACATGCAGGGCAGTGGTACTTGAGAAACACTGTACGAACTTGATAGATAATGGTAATAGTCCATACGAGGTAGATACCTGTGCACACACACATTGGTTTTATTATGACTTCTTTTAGAAGTTTTGATATTTTGGTTCTTACTATTGGTGTTTAATGGCTGGGAATTTAATTATTTAATTCAGCTCATATTTGATTAATATTGAAAACATAAAAATACGTAACTAAAGAAAATCATTTGGCAATACACAGGTGAACAGCTCTGCCATTCTACAAGATCAAACAGCTTGACTATGTCTGAAATACAATAAACCTCCAAGGTTTCAAAGCCTGAAAAATAGCAACTGTGGCATAAATGCGTGAATTCCCATTTCTGCAGGATTCTGTGACCTTAAAGCAATGCCAGTGAAAAGGGTGCCGTTGGCATACTCACAGATTCAGCCTTCTTGATCTTCTCCCTTTTGAATAGGTAGTCGTTGATCTGGGTCCAGGCTTTTTTATTTCCACCTTTCTCTGTGACAGATGCACAGAAAATTTTCTTGGCTTTGACACTCAGATTACCAAACAGACAGATCAAAAAGAAAGAAAAATGGAAATGGACTAACTGTGAAACGACACATTTAAACAGTATCTTTAAACTTAAGATGTGTTACTGCATATGCATATCAGCTCTGCATCGAAAAGTCAGCTACTGTCAAGTTTTAGGTTGCAGCTTTAGTTACCAGATAGTGAAATGTAACTGCAGTGCAGTGAGAAGATGAAGACAGAGAGAAATAATCTGATTTAAGAGCCAGCAACAATCGGAACCTAAATACAGCCAGTAATTCCCATTTTAATAAGATGTGATGTTTCGTCCTGTTTTTACAATACTACTCTCAACTGAGAATATGCTACTTTACCCATTCAGTCCTTAGTTATATATGCATGCTGTTATTTAAAAACATTTGTAAACTACTTCTCACTAGGGCTGCTCGATTATGGGAAAAAAAATCATAATCCTTATTATTTGTGGTCAATATTGATATTACAATAGATGGCCTCTTGTACAAAGCCACATGCAATAAGTAATATCTCACAACTTCTGGACATTTATCATGACAGTAATACATTTTAGATTTCTTTTTAGCTTCTACACACTTATTTGTTAGACCAGGCTGATTAAAACCTGTAAGTCTGTGATGGCAACAGTGTGGTTAACATATATGTAAAAGCAGGGTGTATACTGATACGTAACTTCAATGACCTTAAAGACAGAAGATATGAAGATATAAATTAGAATAGGCTATCTATTATCTTATATAATTCTGCTTATTTTGTATATTAATGTAAATGTGAGGTATTATGCAGGCCTCGGGATGTAAATGATAATGTTCTTTATCAGCATTTGCCATTTAGCAGCTGATTACACAACAGTTAAGTTCAAGAGGTGAGAATGAGGATGGTCAGTTACCTTGTGTTCCTGGGTATTATCTGTAAAGAAATCCATGTCAAGTATTATTGAGTTTTTGCAAACCCATTAATTTGACATGATACTGTGAGGCCAATCCATTTCATGTATCTCTTATTTAATGGTACCTCTGTTCAGTATATATATTTTTCAGTAAATATATTTTTTCAGACTGTTATGTTTAGTACATTCATCAATCATCAAAAGAAATTGATGCAATGATGATGAATAAAGTACAAAGAATGAGCGGGAGCAGCTAATGACAGAAGACTGCTTTGATTGATGAGAATCAATGCAATCTTTTGGTGTCTTTTCAGATTTTTGCCATCTCACACAACACATTATCTTATGAGTCACAACACCCCTAGGTGCAACAAGATTAATTATTTAACGCTGAACAATTTTTTCTGGACTATATGAAAATGCAAAGAGAAAGGAACAACATGATGAGGTGCTTGAAGTATAAAAACAGCTCAGTCTTCAGAATTTACAATAATAAAATTTTACAAAATATGGATTTTTTTTGGAAATGTTTGGAATAAAACAAAACAATGCAAAACAAAACAAATAATAATAAATGAAAACAAGCAGTTGGGCAGTCCACCACACTCAAACCCAAACATTCAACCCTTTCATTTCTTTCCATGTTCGAAAACAAATGAGAAGAATTTGAATCTTGTATTCAGTAAGATATTCAGTAAGATAAAGATATTTTCCTAAATACAAATGCTAAATTCAACAGTAATTGTTGGGAAAACAAATATCCTGCACATGAATGAGCAATAGTTTGTTGAGACTGGAAGTTTGTCCAAAAGATGGCCCAGTGTATGAGCATGTTGACAGAGGCTTTTATGTAAATCTAAGGAGAAGTTACTGTACAAAAAGTTAGATGTTGCATATTGGTATGATAGATTTGAGAGGGATGGGAGAGGTATATGTGAGATTAGAGAGGACACTTTGGTTAAAGAACAATAGTTGTGATTGTCGACTAGGCTATGCACAGAAAACGAAGAAGAAGGAAATACGTATTTACTGATGGACTGCCACAATGTTTTAGCTAAAGGTTGATGCTGTAATATTATATTCATGACAGTTAGAAATAAACAGAAAAACAGGTTTTAAAGGACATGATTATTTGAAAATAACACCTGAAAATACAACCTTGATTGTATTCACAAGCTCTGGAAATTGTAGTGACATGTGAACTGAAACTTGAAACTTTCAATTAAAACTGGAAAAGAAGTAACTCATACAACTCTGACCTACCTGTAAAGTTTTTGTCTGTAGGCAGTTAAGACCACTGGCTCAACCGTCTCCTAATGGAAATCCTGCTGTCAATTAGCAAACTTATTTAAAAGAAAATAGGCTGCAGATAGATAAGGGGATAAATGAACTGGTCACAAGAGAAATAGCAAGTTATCTTTTCTAGCTGGTTTTTGTCACATTAATGAGTCAAACATGCACAAGTGTGTTAATTTAACATGGGACCAGCTGCTCTGGGGAGTTGCACAGATTGAGTTATTAAATAATAAATAAAGGTGCGCTTCAAACTTTCCTCCTCCATGGTTTTCCAATTTTAATTAGCTGTAGCGCTAACCTTTTTCCCCACAGAATCTGAGCTAAATTAACATGAGGACTGTTTGAGCTGCACAAAGCTGAAGCTTTTGCTCTCTGACATTATATCAGTACTTTCAGCTGCTCCTATCCACCGTTGTTTCATATAACATAGGCTATAAGTGCTTGTTTGCTTGTTATGAATTTTCATAACAAAACAATGCTAGAAGAACTTGGTCTCTCTTGAAGAAGTTAGTCTTTTTTTGTTGTTGAGATGCAGCTTCTCTCCTGAGTAAAAGCAGTAAAGGTACATTGGACAACACGATTATTAGTCAGATTATTATTAGTAACATTTCTGTCTGCAAGGAAACCATCACAAGTAAAACACTGACTATTCAGGCATGTAGAAGAAGAATGTTTAAACTTCTCGCACTCACTGCTGCCGTTTTACACAACCACATGCCATTCTCATATTCATTGTTATAGCAATAAGACATGTTATAAGACAGGTCTGCAACCGTTGCTCTCAAGCCACATAAGGCTAATTTTGTCAAATTAAGTCAAATTGGTCAATAAAAATGACTCTTTTATTAGTAAATGCTGCATACCTCTTTTGTAAGAGAACGTTGACTCTATGAAGACTAAAACTATACCACACTACAATAACCAACCCATCTCAACTTTTTCCTTTACTTTCACATGTATACCTATATGAAGCTGTGTGGACCAGTAAAGGAAAAGTGAAAAAGAACAATAAGCGAATGACTACATGACATCTATTTAATAGTTTGAAGAAGTCATCAATGTTATGTATTGTGTGTGAAAAGCAATTAGGAGAAAAAAACTGTAAGCCCTGGTCTCCAAAACAAAAACCCCTAAACTTATTCGACCTCCATTTCTCTGTTTGTTCAAGATACGGAATTTCTTGGTGATGGAAAATAATTGCAGTTCCAGAAGGTCTGTCTCTGTGAAAAACAGTTTTTCAGTTCCCAGGCAAATGAGTAGGACTTTTTGAGGAATCACAGCACCGAGCAGGCTGAGTAATTTTGGCCCCAATTTCAAGCATAGATTAACTAATTTCAGTTCACAAAAATTTGTTTGATATGATACTCAGTTTGAGAGTGGCAGCAGTGCTCATCTACTTCCCTAATCAATCAAAGAGATGAGAGTTTTAAAGATGGATAGATTTTTGTGCGTATTTGTTCGGGGTGTATTGCACAATTTGAAAAGTTCCACGTTTCAACATCTTCAGGCTGTTCTGAGAAAACTTTAAACTCGTGGGCCGAGCCCACAAAAAGGCGTTATTAACTCTTTTCTCGGAGCGTGGTAAAGGTCATAAACGGAATTTGCATATCAGGAGTCTGGTTTAATGTTACAAATGTTTCTCCAATCTCTATCAGATTTAAACATTGGTAAAAATCTGTAAGTTCTATTTTATTAAACTCATTAGAAACGGTGCACATGTGAAACATCCATCAGTCATGCAAACAGGATTAAAGAACACAACACATAAATGAATATAAAGCAAAGCTTAAAAGGCAAATAATAAAGAAATAATACTTGAAACAAATGAATCAACTAAATTGGTTAAACATGGTCAAATCTTGATGACATGGACTGTCTGCTTTCTAAATACATATAGGAATGATTAACATGTTTGAATGATATTTGGTAATATAAAACAAACACATGAATATAAGTGCAGATCAACAGCATGACAAAGCATTGTCTTTCCTTGTATCCCAGATAAAACATCTTCTCCAGGTCTCATCAAGAAAAGAAATAATCATCCAATTCTCTAATCTTACCTTCATTGATCTGAGAATTTAATGACTCATATCAGAGAAGGTTGGTCCTAGAAATTAGTATTATTTCACTCTGATAAAAGTACCGAACTCTTTCCAGACATGTTGGTTGTAGCTATAGTGTTGAATGAGGATGTACTGTGAAATAAATAAGCAAAAACTTTGCTCCAAAACTGCACATAAAGAGTGTATCTTGTTACTGATCATGTTCTGAGTCAGATATAGGCTCCCTCACATTTTAAAGTGTGTTATTGTAAAAGCTATACTGCACATAACTGTCTTGTGAATTAAGAAGAACCCATTTTGAGGTTGCTGGAGTCGGACAAAGCGATGCAATGTTTGACACAGATTATGGGTTTCTTGACAATGAAGAAAAACCACAAAAAATAGAAAGAAAGAAAAAAGCCAGTGCACTTTTCTGTTTTTCTGAGATAGCTATATTTGGCAGGTGATTTTATAGGAGAGTACATCTACTTGAAAATGACTTCATAGTCTGCAGATAGCTTTTTCCTGTGTGAACCGTCCTTTCTGGACAGTCTATGCAATAGCCTACAATTGCTTTCATCGCACCAAACAGTATAGAAGTCCATCTGTGCCACTGACAGAGCAAACATCATTATTTCTCTCTTCTCGGGAGTGAAGCTATTTCTAGGCTCACAGCAGAACCGCACCCCTTTATCAGGGTCTTGTGTAACCAGAGAGGAAGAAGGCAGCAGAAACATATTCACTCTGGGTAGCCATCTGTCAGCAGGACAGCTGTTAAACTTCCTCACAGAAAGTATGGGCCTATTCTTACTGTACTTTTTACAGGGGATGCCAGATAAAGCTTTTCTTGCTCTGCGGTTGCCCTCACTCCAAATATGAGTGTACAGTAAGTTGGATCAAATGGGAGACTGTTACCCAAACTGTTACTGACTCGCCCTTTTCTATACACTTTCTTTTAACAACCAAATATAAAAATTTCAGTATTTTTATCATGTTCCTCACATTTCTGGTGCACTTTAAGGAAAACTGTGTTTCCAATAACCCTTAAGTCAGAGTGAGTGGCTTTACATCATTAAATGACAAATTAGAACAGTTTTGCTTTTGTATCATGCAACAAAAAGTTGTTGCAGCATATTATTAATTTGCCTTATTTGACATATGCATTGTGCATGCACAAATTGGTGTCATTACTGAAAAGACGTATTATGTATTGCTTGCACAATTGACGTTGTGATTTTGTGTTGACATGTACGCAGATGAGCTAATTATTCCAAGTGACAAGTGCATAATTTGGGTAGAAAACTGAAATAGGGCAGTGTAAGAAAGGATAGAAAGATTAATGATGTGTGGGAAGATGTTTTGTGTGGAAAAAAAAAACAGGCTAAAAGTGGAAAGCCAAAACAGATTTAACAATGGAAATAAAATAAAGAACTATAAAAAGGGGGGTATCACTGCCAACATTTATCATTATCCTCACTGTTCTCCCTTCCCTTACACTATAATTCTGTGAGCAAAGCTCTGCTAATACTTAATCTTAAGGCTTATAATCAGCACAAATTTGTTTTTCAGGTATGTGAGTGAAATTATTTAACAATTAAAACCTCAGGTGAATAGTTAAGTCAGTACATTACCCCCGTTAGTTTAGTAGTACAAATGTTAATGTATGTGTGTGTCTCTCTTATCAGTGTCAGCCCAGCTTGCTGTAGTCAGGACCACAATGATTAGAGAGCACAGGAGGGGGACACGGGCCTGATAATGAGCTGTGTCAGTGTTCATCTGTAGGCGGCATGTTTTTTTTTGTACTGTGTGTGTATCTGTGTAGCTTTAAAGGAGTTTGTCTGATTATATGAGCCTCTTCTCAATTTTGCTCCTGCACCCCTGTCAAGATGCCATTATGGGTAGGAAGGGATGAAAGGACAATAAATATGGTTGAAATCTTCTGGGATGTCGGCTAGAAGTAGGAGCTGAGGGGAAAAGGAAAGGAGCAGGGCAGACAGGGAAAAGATGGAGGAAAATGCAGATGGAGATCTGCATCAACAGATTGAGTAGAAGTGGAAAATTTAAATTTTGGGGGGGAGAGATGGAGATAGAGGAGAAGATGTGCTGTGAGAGAGAAAGGAGGCGTTGTATACTGAAGCAAAGAGAGTTATTGCATACTACAAAAGAAGCAAGGCAAATTCATTAAATGTTATCTGTGCAACTGCTGCAGCTGCTAAATTGGATTTCAAACTTATGAATGATCAGTCATTTATGCACTGGGCATGTTCAGGCATCTCTGCATCATGTGAAGTAAATGATTGTAAATTAGCTTTTTTTCATTACTTAAAATTATTGTATTTACTTTTAATTTAATATGATTGCTTTTCTTTGCCTATGACACTGTTTAATTTATCAAGGATAAATCCAAGATTTCACAGGCATGCAACTGGAAAACAACTTATTTTCCATACTGTGAACTGCATCATAGGAGAAGAAAATGCCCCCAAATAAATCAGGCATTGTCAAAATTACTTGCAGTCCTTGACTGCTTAGACACAATATACTTTGTTAATCAGTTACAGGTCTAAATGTGTGCTGTGCAATATGAAACATACTAAAGTTTCCAACACTACATTCGATCTACAGTAAATTAAATTGGTAAGCTTTAGCTTTGTATTTACTTGGGTAAAGCAGGAGGTTAAAGAGGTGATTGACTGGGCAGGAAGTCAATCGCCTCAATACACACACACACACTCAAACGCCCTCACACACCCAGCAGCATCATTTATCATTTTGTGATGACTTGATAGCTTGGCCAGTTGGTTGCCCACACTATAATGTTTAGCCAGCTGTGACAGTTGGCTTAATGACTGGTCTGGGTTTACTTAATGGAGCAAAACCAGCTGGAAATTTGAGAGTTGCCACAGTCTAAGAAAATCTTTCAGGGTTGTAAGCCCGGAAAACTGCCCACCACATGGAAAGAGGGGCAGGTGGACAAAAACAAGACCATGTTGATGGTTTAATTTCACTGCCAATGGGCCCTGTAAGACAACTTGTTCCAAACATGCTTTATCATCCAAACATGATTAATGCCTAAAATGGCAATTCAGGGAGTTATGTTTCTAGCCAATCACAAGTCACTTATGGGGTGGCACAGTGTGGCTGGTGTTTAGCACTGCAGGTTAACAGCAAGAAGGTGGACTCTACATTGTTCTTGCTGTACCAGCCTGGGTTTTTCCTCTCTGGTCAGCCCCTCCCACCTTCCCTGTTTAAAATTGATTTAAGATTAAAAATGCTTTCATTGTATCACTACAATTTAACTGAGCAGTTTACTACATTTGAATAAACACAGTATGAACACAGTAAACAACTTGCTAATAAAGCAGGATGTTGGGAAGGTGCGGGAGATGTATTTCAAGGCTAAAATAGTCACTCCAAAACAATGTGTGGAGCACCGAGTGGGCAAAATGACTGCTGCCATGGTTTTAAAGTATGCTAATTGTGTGGCTGGACAGAAAGGATCATGCAAGTAGCACTATGTCCCTGCCTGAACTAATGCAGAGCTTCAATTTGCATTTTTGATTAGTTAAGCCTAATTTGCATAATAATGGCTTAAAATTGAGAAAATGCATAAAAACCAAAAATACTTATGCTAATGTTATTAATCACTAGGACCATTTATCATGATAAAAAAAATTATTTAGGTAAAAAGTTTTTAGTGAAAATGTGTAGAATCTTGCAATCCATATTTTGGAAAATGAGGTTACATTTTTTGATATTTTGATATTTACCAGAAAGCTCAACTTCAGAACCACTTACACAAACTAAACTCATCTGAAGTACTGATTTTTAAAACACCTTTTTCTTCTCTCATTTCTTTCATTAGTTCCATGATTTGGACTATTTTCTTCCTATTTATCAAGACATTTAAAAGAAGATGATTCAATTAGAATGACACAAAAGTACTGAACTTGGCTTTTGATTTCAGAATGACGGTCAGATGCAGACTGATATTTTGTAAGAAAGCAGCAGTTCACTGATGATCTGTGCTCAGGGGCAGAGTATAAAAACATGAGTCTTGTCAAGGATAGAGTGAATTTCTTCATTGACTTCCTTTTTAGAAACCTGAATGTTAAGCCACTGGCTCTCACTTTATCTCAGCACTTTTTTAAGACTGACATCCCACCTAATTACTATACCCTCTAACTCTTTTAATTGTAAGCACATTTTGGGTATACTTTATCTGTTGTGGTATAATCGCTTCCAGCTTGGCAAGAGGAAGAAGTACTGGATATGTATAACAGATTAATCCGCACCGGATCTCAGTTGCCCTCTGAGAGGAAGTTGGCCCACAGTTCACACATGCATGTTTGGTTTTCTTATCTCTTAATATTGATTGATCTATTCCAGGTTTCCGCCAGTGAGTGAGGAAGCTGCTGTGGGAACTCTGGTGGGGGTCATTATGGCAGCTGCCATCAATCAGACTATTGTTTATTCCATCATTGAAGGCAACAAGGGAGGTTAGTCCTTTCTGGTCAAACCATCTTCAACAGCTGCACAATTTCTTTTTAACATTTTAAAGTGTACTCCAACAATGCCCCTTCACTTGACATCTGCCTTAACAGAACAATTTCAACATTCTTTCTTTTGGTACCTTTCTTTTTGCTCTTTCTTCCTTGCTTTGTTCTCCCCAGATGTTTTTACAGTAAATGAAACAACAGGAGCCGTTTTCACAGCCAAATCTCTGGACTACGAGACCAACTCTAGCTACGTTCTGAAAGTAGAGGCAGACTCCATGGGAGTGGTGCCCTCCAACCTCAGAGCTCCCTCAAAGAGTGAGTGTATAATTGCTTTGATGGTCTAATCTTAGATTACAAGCTTTACTGTTTTGTTTGTGGATTGCACCACTGCACATGCTCAGATTTTATTCTCATCATACACAGTGAATTACACAGTTTATATTAGTATAAACTTGGTACTGACTTTCTATGACACATTTTGATCATATACACAGATTAGCAACAACACTGAAATTACTGGTGTCTCGTGAGTGATCATCTTGATACAATCCCGTTTTCTGCTGGGAAAACTTGGGTTGCATTGTTCATTTCGTTACCCCACCAAAGATCCTCTGCACCAACAACATAACACATTTCAAGCTACACTACCACAAATAAAGGCACAGCATTCGGCGCAGATCTTTTCAGTGGGTCCGATTAAAATGTTGTGAAGGTTGTGTGGATGAATGAAATTAAGTTTGGATGTGTTTGGTATGATTAAATTGCTAAAGATAAGTGAGATGATTTTGAATTATAAACACTTTATATCTGGCTCATGTATTCAGTGTGTGTGTGTTGTTAAGACACAGAAGCTAAAAGCATAATTTATTATGCAATTATTTTTTGTGATGCTGTTACTTTAGATTACAAGTTGATTTGTCTCATCTTATGAGAAAAGTCATGTTTGCATAAGTTAATTTATCTTATCCAACAAAATAGGATTTAGTTTTCTCAAGGTCACGACATGTAGTAACTTTATATTATAAGAACTTCTTTTTTAGGTCGCAAGATGATTATGGCGAGCTTGAAAATTAGCATTTTCTGGATAAACATCCAGTTTCAGGATCTGTGGGCTTACATAACAGTAGATAAGGGTTTAACCAGTCTTCAGGCAGCAGATGCCCTGAAGGACAACTCACAGTTTGCTTTGTGGAAAACAAATATTTCTCTGCCTGAAGTGACAAAATTCACTGGAATTTTATTAGGCCTTTTGTAGAAAAGTAAGAACAGTACAGTACAAGAAAAAAAAAAAAAGAGCAAAAAAAAAATGTGTTTTGTACATCCAAATAAGTATACTATAAACTATGCAATGGGGTTTTAGGCTGAGGTTTCTGTATAGAATGGCTTATCATGTATGAACATTCCCTGATAAACAGCATTTTTCAGAAACAGAGTGAATGACATTCCAAACACCTCAAACGACATTGAAGGTATATTCTAAGTAACTAGTAAATCAAACAACACAGAACTTAACAACCCACTTACAGTATGAGGGAGAAATAAAAAAAGAGAAACAAATAAGTCGAAAAAGAAACAAAAATTCCCTCTCAATGTAACAGACAGCAACTAGACCAGATTCTATTCCTTATTTTACAAAATCATTGTCCATTTTCCCATCTTGCATCTTCTCAGTGAGTAAAAAGATCAGTTTTTTTCATCTTTCATGACTTCCAGACAGATTTTTACTGTAGGTGGATCAGTCTGTAACCATTTACGGGTGATTTCTTTTTTTTGCTGCCAATGTCATTATTTTCAAGAACTATCTATCAATTCCTGTAATTTCAGCCGGTGGGTCACCAAGATGTCATGCATCTCTTTGGGATCTGCCACCCAAGAATATTTAACATGATTCTCTAGGTGTTTTCCATAAACTAATATAATTTAGGAAAGCTCCAGAAGATGTGATGATGATTTGCCTCGCTGTCACCACAATTTCTCCGGCATGAGTGTTCCACTGAATTTGTATAGGTTTTCGTTTCAGGAGTAATGAAAAAACTAATGCGGTTCTTCAAACAAAATTCATGCCAGTATGTCGAGCAAGATGGAGAAAATACTGTAACACACATGTTCTGCCATTGTTTATTGGTTATTTTTCGATTTAGTTCTCTCTCCTTGATGTATGTTGTGGTAGTTCCTCTGCCTTTCACAATACCCTGGTAAAGTTTGTAAATAATACATTTAGAGATACTATTATATGCTTTTACCATTAATTGTATTATTTTAGAGAATTTTCCAAATCAGTTTTCTCATAGTATCTGAAAACTTTGCAAAGTGTTCTAAGCTAATATATTACAACAAGCGGTAATGAGATTATTTGTCCAGCACTTAAATCTAGAGTCCATTGTGTTTGACTTAAATTCCGTCTCATATTCAACCCATTTAAGTTTTTTATCTGAGTCCATACATTTAGTTGTTTCATGACATCAAACCAGGTGCTCAATATATATTAAACTAGGGGGCTTTGTGTTTCTGATAAATTATCATTAATTTGTATTCTCCAATCATTGCTAGTACTGTAATGCCTTTACATTATCTCTCCTTCTTCCATATTTCCTGTCACACCAAAGAACTATGCATTTAAGATGGGCAGAATGGTAATGATCTCTAAGGTTAGGGAGTGACATGGCACCTTTCTCCTTGCTGAGTTGTAAAGTACTGCATCTAATCCTTAGCTTCGTTCCATTCTAAATAAAACCATGAAATCTGTTTGTCCCATTAACAAAAATTAGTTGCTGGAATCTTGATGGTTAGTGAGAAGATTGCACAGAGTACAATGAAATAGAGATAGCAACTAGCAATCTAGGTAAGACATGTTTGTTATTATATTAATTCTTTCACTGGGATTTAGAAAAGGTTTTGACTATAGTTACTTAGATCCTCTTCAATTTTCTTGTTTAGTTTCATTGCTTTTCTTGTAAAACTTATTTGGACAGTGTGTTAACAACACTCCCAAGCATTTAATTGCTTTTTGAGACTGGTCCGTGGGTATTCTTTGCTTAAGCTTTGGTGATGAGTTATAGTTAAATGTCAATATTTGTGTTGTTTGTACATTAACTTTATAGCCTGAGTATGCACCAGAGGGGTCAAAGAGCTCCAAAAGGATATGACGGCAGACATCTGGATGGCTCATATATAGCAAAACATTGGTGATTGTGCCAAACTGCAGGAAAAGTGACTGCGGTCATGTAAACAGTCACTAGAAAACGCACGGTCAAGCCAGCCGCATTTGACTATAAACTCAGCACTGCCCACTAGTGGAGGTCAAGCATGGCAACATAAAAGACACATGGAAGTATGAGAATGGCGACGCATGAAAACGTTTGTAGCAGACGACCTTATTTATGTCCTTAAGGGAGCATAAATGGGCCTCAAGTAACCAGTGCTCTAGCCACCATGTCTCTGCTAGCAGTAGTGTCATTCGCCATCATTTTAGTATCTTGTGAGAGCAAGATTAGTATTTTGGTGGGTTCTTGTAAGAAATTGTAAGCATGGTTTTCTCCTGATATGTTGATGTTGAAAAAAACAAAAGTTACAGTCAGGATGTTCAGAAGATGTGGGGCTTATTTAACAACTTACTTTTTGCTATAAAAGGAATTGGATCTATCAAAATCTGTGTTAACTTCCATGTCTCCTATTACAAATAACATACTCCGGACCTGTCATTGGTTAAAGGTGTTTGATAGGGAAAATTACACTACACAGATACAGTAAACAACTCTTCAGTGGGCATGTCTGAACAGTCTCTCTGGTACCACCTAAACATTGTTGGAGCCCACACACACCCTCCTCAAGGCGCAGCCTCCCCAAGCAGAATAGTGTGCCCCAGCGTCTCGTAATGATTGTCTGGGAATGGCTTAAGAGCCACAGAGGTCTCATGTCTGTGCCTCGATGAAACAGCATAAAGGGAGCCCACACATTACGAAGTAGGGTTTTCATGTTGCTGATCAATGTATCTCTCATCACTCTCACTCTTTGTCTAGGTAGAGCTCTCTTTCCTTTTATCTTCCCAAGGAGATCTCCCCAGCTTTCCATCTTGTCTCAAAAGACGTTATATTTGGCTTTTGCTGTTTTCTTTCAAGCTGCTCTTTCATTCGTTTTGCAGCTCTGTATCAAATATGTAAGCAATGCCAGCTTGTTGCCTTCACTGTTGCTGTTTTAAATGTGCTTGTCTGTCTCTCTTCTACTAGTTATTATGAGTCTCTGTATTGATGCAGTAAATAACATACCAGAATTTATTTCTAAACTGTCAAACAAGTGTTTGAAGTGGATGAATGAGCCCATGAGCAGTTTGGAAGGAGAAAACTATATATTTAGACTTTTTTTTAAACTAGTCTTTAATTATTCTTAGATTGAATGTAAGACAGAGTACAGCCAAAGCCACCTCATGCTTTAATTATGATTACAACTTAAGTATAAATTGATGTAACTGGTCTCAAATTCTTTCTAATTTTTTAATTTTTTCTTTCCGGGGTTTTCATTCTGCCCTTTTTTCTATGCTCTTTGTCTTTCAAAACATATCTGAATTCTTCTTGATTAAATCTCTGCTTCACAGCTTTCTCTTATCTTCTTTAATTATGGTGTTTACCACTTGCTGTTCTCATTTCATTTAAGCTATTAGAATTACAGAATTCTGCTGGGATTAAAGTAGCAAATCATTGTAGTCATTAACAAATCTCCAATTCTTTTTGGTTTGCAGTTTAATCAGGCAGCAAATCAATAAGATGGTGTTAATCCTGCTTTCTAGCTTGTGTGAAGATTTGGATGACAACTAAACAACTGGCCATTGTATCTCAAGGGTATTGTAGATAAATAGATTGGTGGCATCTGCTTATTTTCTTGCATATTTCTTTTCATATTATTTTTGAAGACATTTGCCTTTGAAATGTCAGAATGTCCAGGGAGATTTCTTCTTTTTTTTTCTTAATGTATGTTTGTGTGTTTTTTTTATTATTTTTTTTAAGATTTTATCATGCAGCTCAGATCAGGGTCACTACTTTGGCTGTGATATGAATGAATAAATGAATGAATGAATTATACTTTATTGATCCCCGAGGGGAAATTGCATACCAGCAGACACTGAGCAAATCCTTGTATTTCTAACACCATACCTTCACAATTAAGACTTCAGCTTAACACACATAAAAGATCGAATAATTACGGAGTACAATAATAAATCAATGTCTGTAGTAATAATGATGCATAATGTCTAGTAGTGCATAATGATCAGTAGCTAATGATTAGTGAAAGATTAACCTAATGGGTTCTGTGCTATTTTAAAGGTAGTTCACCACCATTACTTTGAAGCTATTAGGTTGTTCATTTCAAGGTCTATCCAAACATGTTTTATTTATATTCTTTAGACACAGCGTAAGCTATCCAGATGTTTCATCACTATACATCCTTGTACAAAATATTGTTTATATCAGCCTCGTATCAAGAAGACAAAATGTTTACAGGTGGAACTGTCGTGCTTTTATCGGAACAGTAAACTGGCGCTCTATTTGTCTTGGTAGATTCCATTCACTTTTTTGATTTAGCAATTTTGGGGGCAAAAAAGTAAAAAAAAAAGTGCTCATAGCATATTGGAAATCAACGTCAAGTTTTTGTGGACAGAGGACTTGACAATGAATCAACTGACAACACTTTTTGATATAGAAAAACAACTGAATCTAAAAAAAATCTTGTGGTTCATATTGTAATATACTATTAAAAAATAACAGAGTTTTTCATTTGAGTAGAAGTAGACTTAATGTGGATGAGGGAAGTGATATTTTGAATAGACAACAGATGGAGGCAGATGATATGCCAGTATGGAAAGGTTATATTATGTGATTGCATCATTATCTAAGCTTTTTGAATCTCTTCAATTAAAATGGTTTATTGCCCTAATAGCTACTCTCATGTTATTTGTTTGTTCAATAAACTCCATTACCGAAGCTGTGAATGAAATGTGCTGAAATTACAGTTGTACTAGCCAACGGGATCACAGCTGTTGTAAGCAAAGCAGAGGTCTGTTTCTGGTATGGCTGTATCCGAAGTTACGGTTGTTGTATTTCTTGCTGATATGTGCCACAGGTTAGAGGAGTAATAAAGGTACACAGCAGCAGGCTTACAAAACTATTGCCATTGCAAAAAAATAAAAAAAAGATTTATAGATTAATTTACTGAGCAGCTCTACTTATTGCTTCATGTTAAACTTGTTGTTATGTCCATAGCAAAATTATACTATCTTCTTTCTTATGTTTGTGTTTCTAGCTAACACAGCTAAGGTGGTGATAGATGTCCAGGATGAGAACGACCACCCACCAGTATTCACCAGGCCTCTGTACATTGGAGGAGTTGCAGAAGATGCCAAAACTTTCACTTCGGTTTTGCAAGTACAGGTACAAACACGCAGTCAAAGCAATCATATGCATAGTACGGAAGTGCTTGAAGCACAACTGGGAAATTGTGTTTTTAAAATGCCTTTTAGGAACCAAAGTGGGTCACATAGCCTGTCTCTCTCTCAGGCTCCATCTAACAAATAGCAATATGTCTTAATGAGCCTGGATGCCACAAGAGACTAAGGAATGGTCTCTTGCAGAGATGTATGTGCTTTAATATTTAATTACAAGTTTTGAAGATCATTCTGAGACATTCCTGCTTCCTTAGACCTTGCACAGTGTCAGTAACAGGACAGGTGAGAGAGGAAGGAAGAACATGTACCTGAGTCACATTTAAAATCGCAGTTTCATGAATGAGAAAAATATACTAATGATACACTCAAACTGGAAACACAGAAGGTGTTGGGTTTGCAAACTGTTTGTCCAACAGGGCCAAATTAAAAGAGAAACCAACATATAGACAGTAACACTGTAAACCAAATCACAGGCTCATAGAATACGAAGCACCATTCCTCGAAAAGATGTGTCCATGTTTGCTTTTTAACACTGTCTAACATGCTGGACCAAGATCTCTTGATGGTTTTCAACAGGGTTGAAATGTGGTGACTGCATAAGATCGTACCAACAATCACTCACTGCAACATTCTGTGGATTTGATTCCCTCTAGAGTCAAGGAGACACAGCATCCTGTCTCTGTAGGGGTTAATCATACTGTCTCACACTGCTCTTTTGTTGTCCATTACAAATGCACATACGTATTTGTAAAGAATATGATGGATAACTGATCTGACCATCAACTCTGAAAGCTTCATTCGTCTTTGTGAAGACAGCTTACTCACTGCAACCTTTCTAAAATTTCCCTCTCTTTGTAACTTTTAACGTACTTTTCTTGCTGTTTTTGTCTGATCACATCCTGCACTGTCACCCGAGGAAGAACTGCATTTCTGTTTTTTCTTGAATACTACAGTCATGCACAACCATTATAGTAATTAAAAGTGCACTTAATAATAAAAATGTCTGCTCTTTCTTGTTTGAATGCAGATGCTTCTGTCCCTCTTGAAATACTTGCTAGTAAAAAAAAATTGTAGGCCAGTCTTTTCTTTGTTTGCTTAATGTCAGCACATTAGGACACATTTGCATAATTGTGGTTCAGTTGTTAGTTTTCCAAACCTCAAAAAACTAGAGAGAAGCTGCCTGAAAGTATTTTAGACAAATCAGAACCGACACAGTCATTTTTAAAGATAGACCTTAAAGACACCACACACCAGAGCAAGAACTGATAGAATGTGACCTTTCTTTTGGTATCAGAATCAGGTGTGCCTGTCCAGCCTATTTATGGATATTTTAAAAATGGCTTGTGTTTAGGCTAAATTAGCAGTGCACTGCCCAAATGCTGAAGTGTCTATTTGTTTTTTTCCACCACTCATTTAGTCACATTTTTCCTTTTTAGGCTGGAGCTGGTTCACACTAACCTGCCTGTCATTTGACCTGTTTAGATATTCCAAAAGGCAGGGCCTGCTTTTAACCTCACAATAACAGGAATGGGTCTGGACATTAAAGAAAGAGAAGGAAAGAGAGGGTTGATGGCTTGATAAAAATCCCTCACATCCAGCTGAGAGACTAACTGAAGAAATGGAAAGTTCTGCAACTAATGTGTGGATGGACAGAGGGTCTATAGGGGTGATTAGAAAGATGGACAGGGATGTCGCCTGCACGTTTGCTTTCAAAATGTCAAAAACAAAAAGACAGAAGGTTTGAAAAACATGCACAATAATATTTATACATATTCAGTCAGTGGTTTTACTCAAGTGTAACTAATTTCATCACATCTGTCTGAACCCATGGTTTAATTAGTTTTGTGAAAGTGTTTCAGAGAAGCAGTTTTTTTAGTCTGTGCATGGTTTCATGCGTGACTATCAAGCTTTCAGATGGTTCGTGTTCAAGTACACTTGCAAGAGTAAATCTGTCTTATTGTCTTTGGAGGACCCATCCGAGACGTTTCTGGACTTTTTCCCACCGAAACCAATGCAAAGAGAGTTGTGAAATTTCAGCATCTGCTTGCTTCCAGCAATGCTGTTATTTCAATTACTACTTTCTAGCTTGCCTGAAATGGTGTTTAGATTAGAAAAAAGTGTGTGTGTGTGTGTGTGTGGGAGGGGGGGATAGAAAAAAGAAAGAAAGTTCTGTTGTCAAGGGATGTATTAGTGAGGTTGTGCTGCTGTGGGGACTATCCAAAATGTTTTGTTTTCATAAGCTAAGTTTCCTGCTGTGGTGCCATTTACCACAGCAAGTATGAGTTTATTTTTCTTTGTGACTATTCTGCTATAAACAGCAGTGCAACATCAATCAATCTGGAATGACAACCAGCATTGGTCTAGCATTACTTACAATGCAGTCATCTTGCGAAAACGCTTTAGAATAGTCTGAACTTGCTTTTATTAAGCCTGCCACATTGTTAATTTCTGTCAAATTTTGCAGGATTAGAAAAGCTTTTTGGCTCCTCTATTTCCCCGTTTTGTACCTTCTCTTCTCCATTCTCCTCCGCCCTACTGCATGTGAGCAAGTAATCAATATCAGGACAACATTTAAAAGGATGTCTCAATTCCAACACGTAGCGCAGAGAGGAATCAAAGGTGTACAGAGAAATGAGGGGAGGTGGTCAGACTCTGAAATGATTACAGAACTTTCAGCAAGATGCGAAGGGTGTTACTTTTTCCAACCCAAAAACACTAGCGATACTGGGGTCAGTTATTGCCCACAACAAGGCAATTAAGGGTTGATGGGGTTTGTTTGTTATTCTTTCTGTTTGTCAGTAGGGTGCCTGGCAGTGTTACTCAGAATGGATGGAGTAGCATCAAACCTTCACCGGGTGTAGTGTACAGTCCAGCTTAGAAGCGTTTAGCTTATAATGACAATGTGGTTCTGAACTCAATTTTCTTTTTCAATCATCCCTGGCAGAACTATGTAGTTTCTAACTGTTCTTGTTTACCATTTTAATAAAACTGGCATCACTTAATAATTTCAAAGTAGCTGATTATTTCATGATGCTGATGAAAGAAAATGTGAATGCATACACATCTGCAGTAGTGGCAGCAGCAATGGTTTTACTTAAAGATAAGTGTACGCCCAGCAAAGATCGACTTTGGAAAGCCATATTTAACATTTTACCTTTTTCTGTAATGTGTTATATGGATTATTGTGCATGTTAACTATCTGCAATGTGTTAAAACCCAGAGTCCACACCTAAGCAATTTTCTTTTTCTTTGAAGGAACTGCTCTTAAGCAGTTCAGAAGGCCTTACTTCATTTTAGTTTTTTTTTTATATTCTCTATTAAATACATTTGCATACTGACTGCTTAGTTTGACTAACCATTAAATACAAGAATGATAATTCAGAGTAATCCACCTCATTCAATGCTGCACTCCATAGTCCTAATGAAAGTGAACCCAGTCTGGACAAAGTTTAATGAAATTTGGCTTTGCAGTTTTTGCTAACAATGATCACATTTCAGCCTCAAAGTGAGAGACAAAGTGAAGGAATGAACATTTGTTACACTCATGTTTATGAATTGCAGATGGCTGAGGGGGCTGCAGCAACAAATTATATAAAAAACGTTAATCAAGTTCCAAAAGATTAAAATCTGGTCTAGAAGATCTTATGAATAAAACGTTTAAAGCTTTAAGTTACTAAGTTACAAGTTATAAGTTAGCATAAGCCAAGAACTTGAAGCAAAAATAGACCATTCCGACAAAGTAGTGTCAAATACTGTCAATATCCCTTTAGATTATTTGAAATAATTAAGGTTTGTGTACCAGACATGCTCTGGTGACTACTACTGCTGTGCATATACAGAAATGAACTGATAAAAAAGTATCTTGACCAGACCGTTTCCTTTGCAAGCAACTCAATATCTGTAAATTTCTTTTAGAATTTGAATAATTCAATCAAATGTCCAAGTTTTTAAAAACAGCAAAGCTTTTAATGTTGTGAAATGGAAAATACCAGCACTAAAATGCATCCAGTGCACTTATTTGGACCTTTCGGAATAATTAATGTTACCTCCTCAAAACAAATTAGGTCAAACAAGAGAATCAACAAATAGTCATCTACCAAAATAAGTTTGAATTAAGTTTTTTGTGCATAGAAATTTTGTGAACAGTATGTTTGGCTCAAGAAAATTTGAGTATTTTGAAAAAAAATCTGTTTTTCAAAACTTTGTAATGCTACAAACAATCCACCCTCTTAAGGTCACAGCCCTGTGAAATAAAAACACTTGAAAGAGGAGAAATGTCTCTCAAGGTTGACAGTAGGTTTGGGAAAGAACACCATCTTGGACATCGAGCCCATTTCAACTCCAACCATGCAATTATCAGTGATGTTTGCAATGCAAACTTTAATTTATAATTTTTTCCACAATGTCTTTCTCATTTTTGCATCAATTCCTTTTGTCCATGGCCATGAGAAAGTAAAATATTTACTTTACTTTGATACACTTGTGTCTCAGAGCTAAATCTGGATTCAATCCCTCTTTCAAATATCCTGCAATAATTTAATGTCTGAGGGAATATGTGCATGAATGGATTTATATATCTGCCAGTAGCTTGAGGTATCACTTTATCCCTCACTGCTGATTCACTGTACTACAACAATTTTCCAAGAAGGAAAATGCAGCAAAGATAAGATAATTCAACTTACAGGGCAGGCATATAATATGTTATTAATATACAGTGTATGTCAGTAAACCATAATGGTTAGCTGCTCAGACACCAGCAATCAAATGATAATGATCATAAGAAAACAGAAAAACTAGTACAGTTATAGCAAGCACAGATTATGAAATTTGCTCATTGCATTATAACTACAGCAATTACATTTTTTGATGATGTAGGTGGTGATGAAAATAATAATAATAATAATGTTCCTTATTTTGTAGGCTCTGGACAAAGACACTGGTAACTACAGCTCCATGATGTACCGACTGATCATTCCCCCTCCTGCTGGTAAAGACACTAAAGACAGCAAAGATGGCTTTGTCATCGAGCCTTACAGCGGTGTGGTGAAGACGGCAATCATGTACCGTAACATGAGGAGGTCGTATTTTAAGTTTGAGGTGGTTGCCACGGATAACTATGGTCAAGGACACAGCAGCAGGGCGGAGATTGTGGTGTGTGCATTTTATTTTTGACACTGATGGCAGTTTTATGATACACTATTCACAAACTTGTTTCCATTGATATTTAATGAACAGCATTTAACGTCATTACAATAAAATTTATTTATCACAAGCTGGAAGTTTGACTTGGAGAAAAATGTCTATTCAAAGGCAATCTTTATTTTTCATTAACTGCACTTCATGTCTCACTTTATGAAATGATTCGTTGCAGATCCATGCTTTCTGCATCTAAATTTAAATCCAAGAAATCTGGTTTCTTTCCATTTTGTGTAGGTGTCAGTCGTGAACCAGCTGGACATGCAGGTGGTCGTATCAAATGTCCCTCCAACGTTTGTAGAGAAAAAGAAAGACAAACTCCTCAGGTAAAAAATTATGATTAATCTAAAATTCCACCTAACATTTGTCATTTTCCACAAAAATACTGTTGGAAGTCATGTACCTTCATGACTTGCATACATTCCCTACTGATATGGACCATATACATTTTTAGATAAGCAATTTAAAAGTATGTTAAGTATATAGCTGTGTTTCCATTACAGATTTTCGCAAAATAAAAGCAACATTTCTAAAATTTCGACAAAGTCAGTTGGGATTTGCTGTTGTTTCTTTTGAATGGTGTTTAGCGCATAAGCTGTAATTTTCGTATAATCTTGTCCCGCGAGACTCCACTTTGAGGAGGATGGAGATACAAAACATTTTATGTTTTGGAGCATTTTGCTGTTATTTGCTATCGAGGACGGAGGTTATACTTTTCTGTTTAATTATTTGTAAAAAGATTCCCGTCTCCTCCTCCATTCATACATTCCGCACCATCTTTACTTTAAACGAAATGGTCACATGACCCCCCTACATCATGCCCGGTGAAGTGGAAATGCGGAAAAAGTGTTTCCATTACACTTTTGCAAAATACTTCCATATCGATACGTCTGAAAAACCACCTCATGAGAGCGTAAAAACTTTTTTGCGATATTTGAGAGGTTTTTCCAAATGTAGGTGTTTCCATTACCAAATTTTAAATGTGATATTAGGGTTTTGTGCAATTCTAGGGGTAATGGAAACACAGCTTAGGATACTTTGACTAATACAGAAGTATAGAATGATAAGTATGGAAGTTTCTGTGCAATAATGGCTCAAAAATGTCAGTCTTCTATCAAAATTAATCAGACAAGGTGATACTATATGTTGAAGGACTAATTCTCAACACAAAAACACATTTCA
>JBBBVU010000023.1:12181679-12191769 GCA_037177055.1 Atherinosoma microstoma | reverse complement strand
TATATAAAAATAGTTTTGATAAAACTGTACACCACGTATAATTCCAACAGAAGAAGAGTACAACACATGAAAGATGTAAAAGGGTAAAGCTTTTTCTTTTTTTTTCTTTTTAAAGAAAAGTTATTCTAAATAAAATAAAATTCCAGTCAGTGTGCATATAAAAACATTGAAAATATTTTATAATAACAGCAATGCCTTCTCAAGCTTTAATGCTACTTCTGCAACATGTATTATGCTTGGCTCTTGATACTTAGGATTAGAAACACACACTTAAAAGGAGCACAGCAGGACCAGTCCTGTAGTGAGCAGATGTTTCAGAAATCAAGATATGAGAGCACTAGACTGACTAGCTTGCAGGATAGGGCAAATGTGTATGGTTTGGCTGTAGCCTGATGGTTTTTGTCCATGTACAGTAAATAAGTCTATGTTTTTGTCCACATAGATGTATTTTTCTCTACAGTAAAGTCTGTGTGCTGCTACCGAGTCTAATCATGAACATGTAAATGGTGTGTTGAAAAGTGTTGAGAACAGGATGATGACATCAATCAAAATATAATACTTTCAATCACCAGCATTTTGGAAAGCTACGTCCAGGAACAGGTTCCCGGAGCAAAGGTTGTCATGGAAACCATAGGCCCCCATCGACATGGCGATGGAATGGAGCAGGAAGATTACACCAAGTCGGACCTCATGATATATGCCATTGACCCACTGACGAATAGAGCAGTATCGAGACAAGAGCTCTACAAGTAAGAACTTTCTTGAACAAATGCATGATTAGTGAAATTACAGCGGTGCAAAAGTTTTATTCTTCCATCAATGAGGGAGCCGGGGAATGTGACTGTAATCTTTTGTATGTTTGTTATCAAGATTAAGCAAAAATGACAAAACAGAATTTCATGAAACCCCGGTGAAAAGTTGAAGCATTAGCAAAGAAAGAAACCAAAAAATTTGTGCATGGATAACTTAAGAGGTGCTGTTAGCTCTAGTAAAGGATGTCCTCTCTGACTGCTCTTGTATTGTAAAATAGAAAGGATCTGATCTATACTACTTTGAATTGGAATAAAACTTCCATTAGATTTAGGAAGTGCAGATTTGATGTATTTTATTTAAAGGCACAAGTGAGTCTATTCATGTGATTTTAGCTTGAGATTGTCTCACCCAGTGACCAGTTTTCAGCCAAATGTGATCCTGTTGCTAGCAGAAAAGGATGACTTTGGCATTTTCTCTTTTAAAGATAAAAGATCTCATTATGACAAACAAAATGTCTCAATCATACTGTGTTTCTTATCCCAAGGTTTCTGGATGGAAAGCTCTTGGACATCAATAAAGAGTTCCAGCCCTTTCTCCCCCCTGGTGGACGAATTCTGGAAATTCGAACACCTGAAGTGGTGACTAGTGTAAAGAAAGCTGTGCAGAATGTCGGCTACACAGAGGGGGCGCTTTTGGCTTTGGCAATTATTATCATTATCTGCTGTGTTCCTGCCATACTGATAGTCATTATCACCTACCGACAGTAAGTATCATTTTTATGTTTGCAATAAGCCTCACACTGTAATTATGTACAATTCAAACTAAATCACACATCTACAGCCTCTGAATTTGTGTGTAAACAAATAACATGAATAAACCGAAACGATAAAACTGATCCCAAAAATAATCATTGCATGAATAACCAAGCTGTAATGATATGCAATTAAATGTTGATGATGTATTTGATGATAGTGTTTTTCATCACAATTCACTTGAAAATACCCACAGCTGAAAAATTCACTGTTAATCCTGAGGTAACATCAAAGCCATTCCAGGACATAACTGAGCCTTTGTAACAGGTCAAATTAAATATAGTCTAAGCAATTATTAAAAGTTATCTTCTGAGTGGTTTCCACTCAGCTTGCAATAAACTGTATATAGACATGCAGCTGAAGATGACAGTCTCTCTCAAAGGACATCTTTTAGCACATTTATCAACACCTGGGCCAGTCACTTCCCTCAGATGATTTAGCATGGCAGCCTGGCCCACAGTGCCAATTTTAATAGTTTGTTTAGCTAACCAAGATAAAAGCCTATTAATTTTTTTTTCTGATATACACATAAACAGCTGCACATATACTTTTAAGCAGGATCTGAGGTTGTTTTTTTTTTTAAACAGCTCATCCTGCTGAGAAACAAATAACAGAAGAGAGGTGATCAGAAAAGGAAAAACACAGTGATAATCATTAGCATAATAATTACTACTATCTGTTACTAAATGACTTTAATGAAGAGCAGTTGCTCGACTCTGCTTGTAAATTATGATAAGTAAAATTTGGCAGTGATGTGTGATTTATGCTTCAAATAACCACTAATCTCCCCCTGTCTCTCATCTGCTGCGTCATCTGTCGCCACCAGATTCAAAGAGTGAGTACCCCTTATTATTATTCCCTAGATAAAATATTAATGTCATGGCTGTCTTAAACACCTTTCAGTGGGATTAATCTGTTGACTTTTACTGTACAATGAATTAGATGGCATCAGAAAGGGCTGTGAAACAGAGAAGTCAGCAGACAATCAAACAAATGAACCCTGAAGAACATTGAGTGTAAACAGCCAAGATAAATGCTTTTATTAATGGGTGTTTAGGAGAGTGTGTGGTCATTGTTGGAATCCAGATAACAGTTGCATAGACTTGGCAGCAACATTAATTACCACAGGTTTTTTAAAGTGTGATTATCCAGTCGTATGTTGCTTCAACCTTGCCACCCTCTTCCTAAAGCTGCAATTATCTCACTGGTCATTGCATGAATAAATCTTGAATGAGTTGTGCAGAAGGTATACAAAACATACACATTTAACTACAGTGTCAACTTCTCTGTTTCATTTTTAAATGCATTGTGTGATATTTACAATAATTGTACCTTCCTGGGTTTCAGTGGATTGTTCAAGTGCCTGAATTAGAGATGGACCTACTATAGGCAAAAAAATGGCAACAAAAAGATGACTAAACTGTGATGCGAAATCATCAGCAAGGTGCTTTGCTGGAGAAACAAAACAATGATGATAACACTTATGAGCCCCAATTTAGTCAAGGCAGACTTTCAATCCAGTATTTTGTAAATTTGTAAATGGTACAGGAATGACCTGTACAACTTACTGAAGTTCAATCCATCAAATAGTTGTAGGGATACAAACCCTGCTGTTACACTACCAAACATTTTGAGGGCATGTTTATCTCCAGCTTTGTTATTTTACAAACTCTGTGTTTCCTCTCTGCTGTGTCCAGGCGCCAAGCAGAATGTGCCAAAACGGCCCGCATTCAGATGGCACTGCCAACAGGCAAACCTGGAGGAAGTACTGCCAACAACCTGTATGAAGAGCTGGGTGACAACGCCATGTAAGTGAAGTGTGAAAGTGACATTTACATTAATGAGCCAAAGCAGCGGCATGAATCCATGTTTTAAAAGTGTCAAACTTTAGACTTTGGCAGCATTGGGAGCTTTGTGGTGTCTGATGTGCAGTCAGTCCACCTACATCTCTCTACATTTGAACAATCATTCTGAAATATTAACCAACATTCACATTAGAATTTTTGATTCTCTACTGAACAAGCCATTGCTCAAAAAGCTAAGATTATGCAGGAGTCCCAGAAATTTTCCAATTTTTACACATGATGAAGGACAATTCTTCTAAAAAAGCAGCAGATAAGTGCACATACAAAACACTATCAATAAGCAGAAATAAGTTCAATTTAATGTAAACAAAATGTAGCAGCAAAAATACCATAAACCATGTAAATCCAAACATGAAAATAATGGAAATATTTAGATTTTTCTTATTTTTTTCTTACTTCTGAGATGTGCAACTTTCAATTATACAAAATAGCCCTTATGGATAAATGTGTCTATACTGTTGTTCATCAGGACACTGATCACTGACAGACTTGTTAAACAACCATATTTTAGGACCCACTAAGAAAGACGTGCAATCTAACTAATTGGTCAAACTCTGGAGCCAGTTTCATGTCAGACTGATAAATGTTCAGATGGCAGGCAAAGCAGCAGTATGCATCAGTCTGTTACAGCAGATATTACACGCATCTTATGTTCTTCTGACTGATTTAAAAGTAAACATGCAAACTCACAGTAATCTTAAATCTTAAGAAACATCTTGAGCTTCCCTTGGTGACAAGAACTCAAACACTCCCCCTGTTTATTGAAGTAAAACTTGAAGTAAAATCACAGAGTTGCTATGTTGAACTTTTTCAGCTCGCTCAGATGCTGTGCCTTAGCAGAGACTTTTACGCTGGTTAAAATTTTCCTTTGCTGTTTGTAAAGTGGTCTTTCAGTCTTATATCTTTGTAGACTGTGGACATTTCCTTTCCCTCAATTTCCATTTTGCAGTGGCAAAAGAGATGAGAGGAGTGATGTGTGATGTTTGAGGAGACACAGTCTTGAACTAATCGAGTATGCCTTCGTAACCTCCCATCAAACTAACACCAGTACGGCTGTGAATTCTTTTTATAATGCATTAACCGTCATAGATAAGCCCCTCAACTATATCTTCTCAGAATTCTGTTAAAATGAGCTCTTTCCTTTCACTTTCTCTGTTGTAATGCATGCCAAATTTCTCAATGTTACAAGAGATAAAGGTCATCACTCTCTCCCCAGAGGAAAAATCAGCCGTATGGGTTCTGCCTTTCAAGCTCACTTCAAACTTTCTATCGACTAGTGGGTTTCAAAACTCTGTAATCACAAGTAAAACATATGTTTGAGGCACATGGTACTGTTTTTTGTGATATTTGTCTCCGTAGTAACTGACAGTAAGCTATGTGATGCATATAAGCTTATTGGCGATAGAGTTGCTACTTTGCCATCCTACAGTTCATTTGACTCATCCTGCTTCAAAAAGAATGCTTTATTGTTTCTTTATTTCATCATGTTTTCCTCATCCGAGCATTCCTCCTTTATAGCTCCCCTGTTTCTGTAAGTCCAATAGGTGCATGTTGAAACACCATGCACAGTTAATTTATGATTCCTTAGTGGTGCCCTCAAGAAGTTGAGAAGAATTCTTATCAGCATCACATGCATCACCAGTTTCCTATCTGTCCTTGATATGCCTCCTTTCTCCCATTAACATGAGAGCAATTCACATGCAAGATTGCAGGAACTATCTCCAAATGACAACTGTTTGTGTGTGTGTGGGCATGTAAGTTGACAAACCCCCAAGTGATTGTCTGGAAAATGTGAGCAGAAATGAACTTGCATATGAGGTTATTGAAATGAATGCAGCCCTTAATTTATAAAGACCTCCTTGGGGGATAATTAATTCTATTGATAAACTGCAGAGCTTGTTTAATTGTAGTGGGTTGGCCTTTTGTGTGACTATGTGTGGGTGTCTGCAGAAAAGGCAGTTTGGGGTTTCTTGAGGAATATTTGTGCTCTGTATCATCGCCATCTTGTAGGAACTAAATCCCTAAAACCCATAAAAGCTGCTGGCAAAACGCACAAGTTAGCACATTCACAGTTAAGGCCCATTACCAAAGTGCTCAGTAGACTGGTTTCAGGGCTTTCTTTTTATTACCTTTGGCCATTTTCCTGACAAGGTTAGGTTTTGATGTCTTTTTTAATTACTTGTGAAAAATTAAGCGTTCTCTAACTTCTTATTGGCAACAGATTAAATGAAGCATGTTTTTAAATACTACATCAAAAGTCACATTATCTAGTAATACAGCAGATTTTTCTCATGTGCAACAAAATTAGCCAGTTTTGTGGAATATTAAAGTGCAATATTAGACTTTATTAGACGGTGAAATCATATGTTCAGAAGTTTTAAAAATTTCAGACAAGTCCTAAAGTCATAATTGGTCAGTTTTTTTCTTGTTTTTCCAAGAAAATGATCAAGAATATATAATTGTGAGCAGCAAAACTAAAGCTTTGCTCCTGTTTTCCCTCCTGTGCAGTGATGATTGCTTAAATGCATTTTCAGTAATTTGTTCATCATTCTCACACATCAAGTTGGAGGATGTTTGTGGGCCTCCCATCCCGTGCTTCGGGCTCCTCTATGACATTTCTGTTTGATTGAAGTGAGGACTGACATCACCTTTCTTGTTTTACATCTTTGGTAGAATAATATACTTGTGTGCTGAGTTGTTTTCTTGCTGCACAATCCACTTTCTGTTGAGATTGACTTCATAAATGGATACTGTGATGGTTTCCTTCAGAATTTGATAGTAAATCCAAAATCCCCTGGCCCCACAGTGATGACAAGCCATCTTGTCACAGATATGGCAAAAGAATTCTTAAACCGTGATACTACCACCATGCTTCAGAGGTGTGATAAAGTTAATTTACCAGGAATTAATGATGAAAGTACAATTCTTCTCATATGAATATTCTGTCTTTTTCTCATTGGTTTTCTTGCAATTACAGATGGGTGTTGATGCCCTTTTTAAAAAAAGAAAGTCCTCATTTAATCTCCTTTGTTTATGTTATAATACAGATTAGCAAACATGTATGAAGTTTAGACTTTGATACTGTCGATCCCTGTTGTCTGAACCAAACAGGTGCCCATTCACACGGTATAACATGACTTTAACTTTACCTTCTAATGAACTCCTTTAATATATTCATATTCCCAGTTATAAAAAAGTTATTTTCATCCATAAATAAAGGATTTAATGGAATATTCTCAGCTTTTTTTCTTTTTTTTTTTTACATTTTTCTCCCTTTGTCTGCTTTTAGTAATTGTGCACAAATCTGATGACTTATTGGGGCATATTTATGCTTGAGTATAATATTCTAAAAAGTAAATAAATTCCTAGCACTGTTGTAATTATTCTTAATACAATGTAATTTCAAAATCATATTAATAGTGCAGGCTATATGTGTAATGTTAACTTTTAACTTTTAACAACTATTAACTCAGTGAAGTCAAATAGTTGATGTATGCTTTGTGATTTGGAATTGGCACTTTTTGCTAAGTCTGATTAGCAAATATTATCCTGGTGTTTACATTACTCTGAATTGTTACAATCGTCTGTCAAATGTGATTTGAACAACTTTCTCCATCTCATTACCATTTTCTCTTATGTCATCAATGTGGTTTTCCTTTTCTTTTTCTTTTATTCTCATCCATACAATTTTATCCATGGGGGGAACAGACAAAAGTGAGTAGGATTTTGAAAACTGCTTCAAATGTCTGAATAGTTCTACATTAGCCTTTTGTTAGCTGTCATTTGTTCGATCTCAGGACGATGTGAAGCTGCTGAAGGTCAATTCTGCTTTTGGAAAATCAGTGATGGATTAGTAATTGTGTTTAAGTTGTATTTACTAGAGCATATATGTACCCAGTCGTGTTGTGGGATAAAAAGAGTGTGCAGAATCTCATTGCGACCATTGGTTCATAAATTACCATACTGCCAACCAGTAATGATTCTTTCTAAAGAAATCTGTGCACTCTTAGAACTCACACAGTTGTGTACCTCTCCCTTGCAGATGTGATATTATTTATAGCTGTGCTGCAGTCGTGTTGTGGTGGCATACTTAAAATCTACTTACATCCTTTGTCATGTGTTTCACAGAATTGCTTTTAAAGATGCCTTTCCTCACTTAGTGCTTAATGTGAAGTCTATGCTCAGTGCATTGATCAAAATGTTTTTCAAGCACACGCTATTGTTATCTGCTGATCTACCCTTTGTACATTTCATTTGTGTAGCTTAACAGTCTTATGTAAATTTCATCCATTTCCCATCTTTCTCACCCATTGCACGTAGCTTTGATTTGAGCTTTGATATTTCATTTTTCCTGTTCATTATTACTTTTTTCCTTACATTTAGTCTGAACCTCTTTATTTCCATGTCCTTTCATTCTATTTTTTAAATCTCATTTCTTCCCCATTATCCATGTACCAGTCGATCAAACCGTGGTGGTGGCAGCGGGAGCGCAGGCAGTTTGGATGAAAGTGACCGCCAACGTCTGATCTCAGATTTTGCCACAAGAGCCATCGCAGCCCATCGTCAGTGCATTGCTAATGGAGGAGTCCTAAACAACCTCCCCAAGTCTGAGTCTAACATAACCTTTCTTTCTGATGAAAACCCCCGGACTACCAAAAATCCCATCTATCATGAGGACGGGACTGTGAGCAGTCCAGAGACCCTAGGAAGAAGCCAGAGGAAAAAAGACCTCCTTGGGAATTGTTCCCCTTCCAGAAGGGGTCTCCGTGAGGCCTGGCTGAGGATTAGCTCGCCTGGATGCGAAGTGGGATTTGGTGGCTACAGCGGCAGTGACAGTGGATGGGGATCCGGGGCTGGTCACAGCTGGACTCTCCCATCAAGATTACATAGAAGAGAGATGTATGATGCTCTGAGACGGCAAGTGGTTATGGATCCTGTGCAGTGGGAGCTCGAGCTCCTGAAGGCAGAATTCAAGGATAGTAAAGATGCTGGTCTGGATTCAGGCTTTGACCGTGGACTGGATTCAGACCTGATGGGAAGCCCAAGTTTAGAACCAAAGCTGACAGTGAAGGAACAAGCCAGACAGTTTGAGCAACAGGCGCTTCAGGAAATGAGGCAACGGCAAAACAGAGATTCCAGAGGTTCGTTATCGCCTGATATTCTACTGTCTATCTTCCCAGAGACTCCTCAGCATCAGAAGTACAGCCCCACCCACAGTGCTCAGGCTGTGGAAGGGCTCCCCTGTATCGTCGTCACTCATAGTGATGGAAGCACCCCTCCTCCAACTCACAAGCCAACTCCTCCTGTCCTGCGCCGCTTTGGAGCAAATTTAACAGGAAATCATGGTGCAGACGAGCGGCTTCAGGTCAATTTAGACGATATCCCTGATCCTCCTTCCACACCTCCACCCCCACCTCCATCTTCACCTCCTCCTCCACCGCCTCTTACCTTTGCTCCTCCACCTCCCTCATCTCCCCCTCTACATCCCCCTCCTTCCCCTCGTCATGTCTCTCCAGCTTCATCTCACCCCAGTCAATCAGGGAATCCACCTCCACCGCTCCCTCCCCCGCCCCCACCCCCTCCACCTCTTCCTCCCCCAGTGTCTCCCTCACTCCTGCGTCCATCCACGTTTGTCCTCCCATCTCTCGCAGAGGCGCCCGCTCTGCGACCCGTGTCCCTCCGGCCAACCCCCCCACCCCTCACCGCGGAACCCGAAGCTCCCAGAAAAGAACTGAAAGGAATCTTAAAGAACATCCAAAACATCGCAGACATCGAGAAATCAGTCGCAAACATGTTCAGCCAGATAGACCAGAAACAGATTCCTCTCAAAAGGGTCATGAAGAGCCGGGCCTCTATAGATTCCTTGGATTCTCTTGACTCTTTAGACACATTTTCAGTTGAAGGAGGAGGAGAGGGGGGCGATGGGGGTAAGGAAGACCAAGGAGGGGGAGGAGGAGGAGGAGGAGCAGCAGAAGAGGAGACTCCACCTGCACAGATTCCAAATCCAAACATGAACTCTATTGTGGAAGAACTTGAAAAGAGATTTCCCTCCCAGTCCACAATGCTCTAGCCTTGGCTCCCTCTCAGAGAACAACTCAGGGTTGAACTGCTTTGTGTGGCGAGGTAGATTGCTGTGGAGCTGTCAAGGGACTAATTAAAATAGCTCAACTGGGTACTGTGATGACTTGGTCATTTTTACCTTGGTACAGTTATGCTCTTCTTAACAAGACTACTGTAGGCTTTTATCTGTCTTTCTCTCTAATATGAGTGGTGTACTGTGTATCTTTTTTAAACCTGTCTTCCTGGGATAATATTCATGTGTGACTACTTTGTTTTTCCTGTTATCTGTGCGATCAAAGTGATTAGTGGCAGAAAGCCCACAGGCTACATTTTTATGAGCAAATTAAGCCCCATGCTGGAGGCCACAATTCACAAATTCACAAAGATTTCATTTCTGCTACAAAGTGTCAGTCTGTTACCTCAAAAGCCTGTTCTCTCCATGTACATTCTGATGGAGAATTTCTACAAGAGGTAAAGGAGGTTGTGTGCTCATTTATGGCAAAGCGACAGAAAAATATAAAGGAAAATTAAAGCCGCAAGCGGCGATGGAGGCCCTCGCACCTCTGGCGCCGCTTGGCCTATTGCACCGCCGCGTCTACA
>JBBBVU010000023.1:12132093-12151330 GCA_037177055.1 Atherinosoma microstoma | reverse complement strand
GATTGAGAAACTGTTGATTTTTATCTCTTTGAATCCAAAACATACTGTTTTATTTTTTTACTCCTATTCTTCAGTAACAGGAGGAAAATGTTAGTGCTATTTAATGCCCCTGATGACTTCACTTACAACAGCTGCCCATGGTATCCTAGACTCTCCGTGGAGCCACAATAAAAACAAACCAAGAGCAGCTGGAAGTACATGCCTACATGACATCTCTGCTGATGCTGGGTGGGATTCCCAAACTCCTGATTATCATTCAACCAAGCCAAGGTGCTGAACACCCAACTTTTTGACCGATATGCATCTTCCACTTGTTCAACTAGCGCAAAGCAGGATCAAACCCCTTTAAGACCTCAAGAGGAGTCCATCTCCGAAGTCATCAATTCCTCAGACCTTCACGGAAACGCTCCGCTTCTTGTAGAAAAGGGCATTCCTCCAAGTTCAGAAGTAGTCAGTGCAGGTCTCTCCTCCTGGATCTCATTTGTGGACTTTCCAGTTCCTGAGGAGGTGAAGCTTCCAGGCTGGGGGGGTGAGGGAAGAGGTGGGCAAGTGGACAGGTAGGACTCCCTTCCTTATGTCAGAGGAAGGGGAGGAGGATGAGGAGGAGGAGGCCTGTAGGAGCACCTCAGCCCCCACCCTACCTTGTGTGACCCATGCCTTCAGACCTGCGGCTGCAGACAGATACCCTGCACGGAAAACAGTTTCATGTTCATGTCAGTAGGTAAGAAATTCTGGGCTTAAAAAATATAACACAACCCTGACAAATATCTTGTTGCATCATAAAGTTGGAACATCTCTTGGATGGAAAATGTTTCTGGTTTTTAAATGTTAGGGTGTACAGACAGGATCATAAAGACAGACTTTGAAGAAAAATTGCAGACGTTTCCACAAATTCAAGTCATGCTAAACTTCATGGAGTTGACAGGCCTCTGATCTTTACATCATTTCATTTTGCTCACTTGTCAGATGAGTTTACCTCTTCTGAGCTTTTCTACCTCTTTTAATTGAAACTTGAAGGTGCTGATAACAGAGCCATGTTCCAGCTGTCAGAAGCTTCCCATTACCACTCCGTCTAATACGACTCTCCTTTGTAGCAGTCTGTAATTAGGACCGAGCCACTTCAAAGTCCTTTTCAAAGCTGTGTTAAAGGTTTTCCTCCTTTTTCACAGCGTTACTGCTCGTTGTCCATGAAGGTTCTTCACTGCTATTACATGGACTCAGTTTTGTTGTCATTTTCTGATCGCTGACAGTCTTTCAGAAAATGACATTAGATATCCAACTCATTAAAGGTAGTCAGTCCATTCGACTATGCAGGTCCTACAGCAGTTTACTCAGTCACACAGGTCATGCAATACATACTTCTACCAATGAACTGATGGAACAGATTTATGTTATATTGTGCATAAGACTGCAAAGAGGCAGTGATTGCTCCCCCCAAAGAAATTTTGCGGTCTGTCTCTGCAACATATGAGACGATACTGGATAATTTTCCTCAATAAATACATTACCCAGTAAAATATTTTTGGTTTCTTCTTATCATTGGGTGCTCTATATTTACTTTTCTAGTTCTTCACCTTTAGGAATTTTACGAAGATGTAATATTTTATGTCATTTTTATGCATAAATGTGGTAAATCTAAGAAAATCTTTCAAGCATGACAGTATATCCTTGGGTTTTCAGCTTAACTTTCCTGAATTACATTTAACTATGTTTTAAAGAGGAAATTTTGCCTGCAATTCACAACTATTAGAGCTCAGTGACTTATTTAACTGTAAGGTTAGAGATGGCATACGGTACCTCTGTTGCTTTCCCATGCACAGACAGCAGGCAAAGTGTGAGCCTCACTCCTGGAGCTCTGTCAGAGCCACACAGCATGCAGCTCGATCGTCCTTACTGTGAGCAGAGCCGTCCCCTCCGATGCCAGTCGTCATGCTGCGGCTGCGACTGGTCAGTTTCTTGAGCTCACTGGCGAAGGAAATGACCTTCTTTTTGTCCTCCCGCACCACCTGGAAGTGGAAATGGATTCATGTTAGAGCACTACATATACTTCATGAGAATTGTGTCACCATGCTTTTAGTAGATTCTGCTTCCTGCTGATTAAAGACAGGCTGAAAAGATTAAATATTTTTGTCGTGTGTGTGTGATCTTCCATCTTTTTTGTCTTGTATTATGACATGATCTTTATTCACATCACATTTTGCTTGCTTTATTGACAGAATCACAGTGAACAGAACTTACTAAATCAGTTAAGCTCTTTATTTCCAAAACAGCTCAAAAGCAACAAAATGATGAATAAATAAAACACTGACACACATAAAACATCTGTTATAAAGCCATTAGCATCACAGAAATAATCACAATAACAAAGAAAATCAGAGCACATGCAAAGGGTTGTTAACAAAGGTAGCAGTGGCTGGTTAGAGATGAAGGCCGTGCCATGATGGGTAGAGTGAGCAGGATGGATTATTGAGCATGAACAGCATGTTACCACAAGCAGGAAGGGCAAGGATTCAGCACACTTAAGCAAGTCCCATTTTGTTATGCGATTTAAGTCCATTTAAACATTTTGCCTCACAAAACTACAACAGGAAAGTACAAAAAAGCAAAGACAAAAAAAAAGCCCACATCAAAAGTAATGATGATATTAAATTAAAAAAAAGTCTTTAATAGTGGAAATTATTTATCATTATTAGAGCTACCTGCTCTTTGAGTTTAAGAATGAACTTCCCCCCGCCCCGCCAGCGGTTTTGAGCTTGGTAGACACACTCGTGGTCCAGCAGCACCCTCTGAAGGGGCTTGGTGGTGGAGGACTTCTTAGAACCAGCATCCTTAGTCACTTCCTCCACCAGGACGTAGTCACAGGGATTGGGATTAGACAGAATACTGAAGGAGTACTTTGCCTTTGATAGTGTCTGACCAAAATAGAATAACACAGAGAGCAGAAAGATAAACATACGAAGTATGCAGTTTCTTTGAGTAAGAGAATATATACTAATTTTTTCTGTGACTCACCTGTTGTATGATGTCCTGAGCGGTGCTGTATCGTGGGGCCTTGATCACAGTGTGAGGCTGCTCTGGTGAAACTTCATGGACCTGAACAAAGAACATATCCTCCTCCCCTCCTCCTCCTTCTTTACCTCCCATGGCCGTGTCCTCCTCTCTCTCCAGCACTGTGATTTTCTCATTTAAATTCTGCAATGACACAACCACAGTAGCAAGAGATTAACATATGCCATGCTTATTTGTATAAAGCAACCACAAGAGGGAGCCACACTCTATATCATAGAACTCAAAGAGCACGCAGTGAACACTTTTCATCCCAATATCAGTTTAGTTGCAGGATAATTAGGAACAAGTGTTTTTTCTATTTGCACCTCCTCTCTTGTTTTGAGACAGATCCTCCCCACATATCCTTCTTCTGCATGCCAGCTACAGACCAGCCTGACCACCTCCTCCTCAGGTGCTAGAGATCGAATCTGAGCACAACGCTTCACCTCGCTGCGCTCCTTCAACAAGGGAACCTTCTCCTCACACAGGAAGTACTCTGAAATGTTTCCTGATGACGCAACAACCTGTGGAGGATGTAACAATAACACTATAAGACGCCAAATGCGAGTTATCTTAAAATACCTTCTTCCACTTAGGCTGCAGCTACAATTATTTCTCAAGTACAAACCATGTCCAGCAGCTGCTTTGCAGTAGTCTGCTCTGTAACACAAAAGACCGTGAAGGGCTCAGGACCAGGAGCTCCATGCACTGTTACCCTGTGTTGCTGGGAAACGTTTTTCTCCTCTGAGCTGAACATCTGTGTAAGGAACAGAGGATGCATAAACACGCAGCAGGGTATTATGAAACATCATTACATGACATTTTGGTTTTATCTCTCCTCAAAAGCACGATAAAGCAACAGCAAAGCAAATCTGAAAGTTGCTGACTGTGCCAGAAGGATTTCTTTGAACATTCTTGGATCGCAGTCTATCACATTTTAAATTTTAATGAGTGTGTCATTATGGAAGGCTTTGAAGTTTTACAAGTGCACTTAACCGATCAAACCTTGTTTGAAGCTCTGCTATCTCAGCAACAGACCTGCACAAGTCTTACCAAAGATGAGGGAGTAGCGCCCCCTGTGGGACCGTCCTCTGTTCTTCGGCTGTAAATAAATAAGCTGGACACTTCAAGAGGCTCGTTATGCTGCGTTCTCAGCTGAACGTGTCTGTAACCTGAAACACAACAACGTATTATCTAATGATAATATCCTGAAACTGACAAAAACTTCTTGCTACTTTTTAAGCATTCTCTTCTACAGATCTCAGTGTGACTCATACCTGGTTTGAGGGCTTTCAGAGGCAGAGTTCTCTGAGCAGTTGTCTGAGAACTGTTGTTCTCCACCACGGCAAATCGCAGGAAACACATCTCTTCGAAATGCACAGTGAACTGAAAGTGTTCGCTCCACATGGGGTTGAGGGTGTTGCGGTGGATGGGTTTGGTGCGGAAGTGGCAGCTGTCGATGGGCATGCCCAGGACATCCACCTCGATGCAGGGGCTGCCAGAGCTGTTACCCGGGCAAATATTCTGACCAGACACGATCTGAGAGAAAAACACGAGGTGTGGTGTGATGAATGAGCGCCGATAATCACACTCTGAATGAAACAAGGGGCAGTTAGGGCTGCATATTTTCCCGATCACTAAATCTGGCTTATCTTTAGCTCATCGGATGAAAACATATGTCTGAATTAGAAGCCAAAAAAGTCACTCTGACCTGCCAAAAAAGATTTCCCCTTCTTTTTGTATCTTTTTGTCAGGCACACAGAAACACACAGGTTTTATTTGTGCTTCTAAAAGCCTGACAAAAAGAACAGAAACAATGAACTGATCATTTTTGATACAATTAATAACAAAACAAAGGTTTTAACCTAGACGACCATACAGCCCTGCAACTACTTCATCCCACCACTAAAGCAGTAGCAGCAACATTATGCTTTGCAATCCACAACCGAAGAACATTAATACACAACTCTGTTGGAAGCGAAACAGGCAGGAAGGAGTGAGGATGAAAATACAGCGAGAGAACAAACAGGGATGAAGTTGTCATGCTGACTGATGCTCCATTATGCTTCGTTTGTCACTTTAACTCACAGTAAGGGAATAGATGGCAGGGCTCATTTTGTCCAGATCCCTCTCCGTCGGACAGAACTGCTGATAAAGTGGACAGCTACGGTCCCAAAGCACTGCAGGCTTCAGAACATAGCCACAGCCTCCATTGGCCTCAAACAGTGCTGTATTCAACTGCATTGGCAGGTCTGGAGAAAAGAGGGGGGAAAAAAAACACTGAGTTGAATATTAGGAAGAATATTTGGAAAAAAAAAAGACAGATTTGCAGAAATGCTCCATGTAAGCTTCACTATTAAACAAATTAAAGGCAACTAATCAGTGGGTATCGCTAGCTGCAGCCATATTGCCTGTTTAAACCACTTAAATCTGTTTGCTGGTCTAGATCGTGCATATCTGGGAGCCTGTATGTTTCTTCTTGCAAACAAAAAAAAAAGATACATTTTGGAACTATTTCTTTATACAAATAAATAAAACCAGGACTCCTTCTGAAAGCCCGATTTCCCTCTTAGCATCGCTGCACATCATCCTCACCATCAGTCTGGTAATTGAGAGCCACCAGCTGGATTCCATGCAGCCAGAAAAGCAGAGGGTTGGGGTTTGTGGAGTCGATCCGTGTGGCTGCTGGGTAGGTTCTGAGTAGCTGGCACATGGTGTGCTGGATCAGCTTCTGAGAATAGCGTCGACACAGCCTCTTGGCTGCGTTCTCATTGACAGAGGAGATGTGGTAGCACTTTGGAGTGCGGATGATGGCGCTGAGCGACGTAGGGTGGTTCAGGATGGGTGATGTCTGCTGCTCCTCCCAACTGAGCCGTTCAGAGCCACCTAAAGGATGGACACAAACACTTTTAAAGTCTCTGAATACCTATCAGCTTCTTATTTGGAAGGATGTGGTCCTCTGAGTTCCCACAAATGTTAGTGCAGAAGCAAAGAGTTTGATTGTTTACAACCCTGTCAAATACACTCCATTTCCCACACATTTCCACTTCCCTATGCCTCGGAAACAAATATACACATTTACCTTTCCCAGGAGTGCGGTTCTGGGTCGTGACCTCCCCTGTAGTGCTGCAGCGAGAAGGAGCTGTGCCAAATATGGACTTCCTGCTCTTTCCCCGGTCCTTCCCTCGACCAGAGCCGACCGGAGACAGCGTAGACAGGCCTGCGTTCCCACACAACAGAAGCAGACAGAAGCAAATGGTCATTAACAATAAATGGACAGAATAGGGATACAACAACGACTGCATGTCTTTCACAATTCCAGACATAATTTTTTTTTAAATAAGGGAGTGGCTTCACTGCCTCTCAGGTTTTTCTGAGTGTTTCTCCAAGTTCATCTGTTTCCCAAGTTGAATTAGTTCTTATAATATTAAAGTTTTGCAAGTCTAGTTGATTTTTCTATGAAAAAGAAGAATCTTTCTGCGTATGCAAAAAGAAAACATAATGGCAGTTAATGATCCTCTAATGATAAAATGTTGCTCGTAACACATTTGACAGTTTATGATCTTTTACCTTTTCTTAATTGGCAACCAATCTCCTTGAAATATTTGAGATGAGAAATATTGCCTGAAAACTTAAACGTTTGCTAACTTTTTCTTTTACGAGTAACACGACCACCTGCAAACCCTCCAGACAACATCTTTACAGCAACCTGCTTTCTGCCTGTCTGAACTGGGCCAAGTGCCCTGCTTCCTCTTTCTCAGATCTGAGTCTGGAAACTGTAAACAAATAAAATACCAGTGGAAACACAGGCGGGTTTATAAGGGCATATGTCATTTAGAGAGAAGAGGAGACAAACAGAGGAGAGGATACTTGAGGGAGTGAAGAGCTGATAAGGAGTTGATATTTAAGGGACAAAGAGAAATATTTGAGATAAATGGTGGTGAGGAATGAAGACAGACGATATGAGAGAGGTTATGTATGCTTAAAGAAAGCAAAGTCAAGCATTTTGAACTGATGAAGTGAGTGTTCTCAAGTAGCTGGAGTTAAACTCTTTAGTCTAAAGGAGGGTGCAAGTCGAGGATGACATGTGAAAAAGGTCTCTCAAAACATCCCTCCCAAACATCTTCTTACGGTACATTAAAAACAACTGTGTTGTTGTGTTGTTTGGAGAATTAAAGCAGAATTAAGTAACCATATCTTTCCCATGGGGAGAGGAGGAGTCATGTCTTAGTGGGTGTCCTGTGGGGGACAGAAATTAAGTGTAACACAGGGATACTGAATGTCCCATAATGGGGGGAGGGGGAAAAAAGTAGAGAACATGGGGAAAACTCTGACCTTTTTAATGGAACATGGGAGTCGATTAGAGTGGGTCAAGACAGGAAAAAAAAAATTTAACTGATATCATCTTAATTGTAAAAGATGAGAATTTTAACGTCACTGTTAAAATAAATCATTGTTTACTGGAAAAAGGAGGAGAAAAATACTAAAAGACAAGGCATGTGCAGTAAAACTAAGAATCTTTTGTTCTCACGGGAAACTGAAAAAGAGCGAGAAATCATTTAAATGAGAAATGGGCAGATAAAACATTCCCTACCAGGAAATTTCACAGCCTGGCAGTAGATGATGAGGTCAGATAGCTCCTGGGCAATCTGTCTGCTCTCTTTCTTGTTCTGAGGAAGGTAAAACTCCTCACCCAGCTCCATGTCAAACACCTACAGGTGCAGATGGACACATGGAAAACAGAAATTCACAGACAATGTGGGATCCAACCTCCAGGTTTTGCTTCATTAAACCCAAAATAATACTATTAAACATTTTCTCAAACTGTTGGGTCCATTTAATACTTGAGGTTCGTACCTTTCCTTTGCTCTGAATCGTGCTGTCAGACTTCTTCATCCTCTTAGGAATTTCATCCGTTGATTGTTCTTCTTTTTCTGCTGAGCTCTTCCCCTCTGGCTTGTCATCCAGGATGTTATCTGTGCAAATAAACAGCAGAATATTAAATAAAGCCTGATGATACCTGGAGCCTCACACCAAACAAAGCATTTGCTACCTTATTCAAGAGAAGTGATTATCAAAGCCGTCTGATAACACGACTGATTTCCAGCAGTTGTTTCATTGACAATATGCAGAACAAACCTCATTAAAGCAAATGCAGATGTCAGAGGAAACCGATTGTATTGTAACAAGCAACCACTACAGTTAGCAAACATACCCGTCAATCAAGCAAGTTACCGTCCAAACATTCCTATTCTCGACTTTAATGGAACAACTTCAATGGAGTGGCCAAAACATATACATAATGGTGCAGCTTATATCAGAGGTTCCCAAACTTTTTCTGCGGGGCCCCGTTTTCATTGACAACAATAATGTCAATACTGTCAGATGCTAATATTCTGAGACACAAGATGCACTGTGGTCTCTCTTCATTACCCATCACTGTACTGGTCAAGACAAGGGCAAAATATTTTGTCATATTTTCTTGTACAATTTGTCCAAGTTTTGCTAGAAGTGCAAACTATACATTTACATAACCTAGCTGGGTCATAGCTCCGAGCCCCCCAGTTTGGGAACCATTGGCTTAAATGGACTTCACCATACATGCATGATATAAAAATGATGAGTATGTTAGATGCATTCTAAAAGCACCCATAATCCTGATGCTCCACCACATTTGAAGCAAAAACTGTCAAGGAGCCATAATTTACAACTTGAGTTTTCAGGTGCTCCAGATGTCAAGTGGGAATTTGACTGGATTGGATTAAAATGATTCAGATTATAGTTGAATTGATTTAGACTGCATCTAAATAGATTTGATTTAAACTTGTCTACCTTTTCTTTGTTTTTCCCAATATGTGTCAGAGAACTGTGTGGGACTTGGTCAGATTGTGACAAAGCTGACAAATATCAGAGTCTATCATCTTTCTTTAATACATCGATCAGTAATTTTCTTCTTTCATTGTCAGAATTAACAATGTCTTTCAGAAGATATCTACTTTGTCCTTAAAGCAGTTTTATGGTTGAAAGTTACAGGAGACATCTACTTGTTTGTTTAAAATCCATCTCAGACGTGGGGAAACCCATGGACAGGTGGAAACAATGAAAGAATTGTTTAAAAACTATAAGCAAAAGAGCAGATTTGAAGCAACAGCTCAGAAAGAGCTCTGATATCCAAAGTAATGTTTCTTAACTGGAAACAGAAGCCCGAGTAGGGAGTTGTTCTGTTTGTTCCCATTCCTCCTACACATTAATCACAGCCAAAACCACTAAAAGAAACACATCTGCTTGAAAACATGGAGTGTTTTAATCACAGAAAACCTGTTTGATTCTCTAGATTTACAATCTCCTTTAAAAATGATTTTAGTAAGAGAGTTGACCCTGAATGTGGTGCTGCAGACAGCAGCCAGAGAATTGAGGTGGACCAGACGGTGACTGGAAGGAGCTGCTGTTCATCCAGAGACGGTGGCAACTTGAAAGCTTCGTACTAAAGAGTTTGCGTTTGCAAGGTCAACTGATGTTTAATACTAAACATGTGTGGCAAAAAGAAAGAGTGAGTGTGCGGAGTGTGGTTTACTTAATCAGGATGTCTTGCTTGCCAACACTTATTGGGTAATATTTTAGAACAAGTCTTGCACAAGTAGCAAAACTGAACCAAGATATGAGGTTCGGGTCAGAGAGGTGTGCTTTCTGAAAACTCCATGATCGCTAGGTTTTTCAGACAGAGACAAGTGGGGTGCAGATATTAGGAGAGGGCCGTGCTAGGACTGGGATCGGGACAGGGTAGTTTCCCCTGGTTTGTTGTTTAGTGCGGGGGCAGAACAGGGCCTGAGAATCCAGATGGCTTTGTTTTGTTTCCCTGATGAGCCTGCCCAGCCACTGGCGAGGTCACTGACAAATACAGAAAGGAGAGGAAGGGAGACGATGTGTCGGTGGGAGAAAGAGAAATTGCACAGACGCCATACTGTTTCAACACAGGCTTCATGTCATTTTTTCACTGCCTTTCTTAATCACACGTGTCAAGGATGGTCAGTGGAGATGTAAACAGGACATTCATATCCGCATTTATACAGCTGAACTGGAAAACTGTTTAATAGTGACTCAGGTTCACACAAATGGTCCATGATCAAGTTCTGTTAACAGTGTTCATAGTGAAGGAATTTTGATTTAAAGTAGAAGCGAGTTATGAGAATTATGATCCCGTCGGTTACTTCCACTGACACACAGCCAAACATGACAGTTGTGGCAAGCTGGGCAACTGGAATGATCTGTGTCTCTACTACACAACAGTAACAGATTGAATGTACATATAAAACACTCCTGATGTCACTGAGGGATGAATCAGAAAAACAAAGAGCAAAACAGTGTTAAATTTCTGCTGAATGCACATAGTTGCTCTCATTCATTAGCTACAGTGATGGGATGTAATGGTAGTATGTAATGGTAACATTTCTGAGGTGCTTGTTACCATGCAAAATAATTACAGCCCAGCCGAACACGACCTGTTGCCCACAAAAAGCAGAAAGCTTCATGATCACTAATGCACTTCTTTACACCAAGTTTCCTCTGCAGTTATTCTGTAGCAGTATACAGGCGCAGCAACTTAAGTTGCACAAATTAATTATAGAATCATCCTTGAACTTACTGTAACCCCAAAGTCGATATTTGAATTTTGATAAGCAAATTTAAAGCACTTCTAAGGCCCCAGCTAGCTACCACTACACAACAAAACAGAGGAAAACAGTGGTTCTTAAAGAGGCACATGAGGGCCGTGCATTTACCTTCAAGGCCATACGAGGCAGTAGAGGCTGTGAGGACATCAGCTAAGTGGAGAACAGGCAAGAAAAAAATTGGAAGGAAAAGAAATGAGAACCGAGGGACAACATAAAAAGAGACTCAAGTTTTAAAAAGAGGAGAGACAGAATAAAGCAGTAAAAAGGAAAATGATTTTAAAGAGAAAACATAGGATTTACAATTAAGTTGAAGGTTTAAACCTGAAAAGAGTGAAAGCTAACTATCTCTTGTAGGTCTTCAGAAAGAGTTGAGTCCTGCAGTGTGTTTCAAATCCAAAACCCAATCACACATTTCCTTACCATCTGATAGAGACTCATAGTCATAGTCATATTCGTCTTCTTCTTCCTCCTCTTCCTCATTGGCATGGTTGCTAGGTGAAGTAACTCCTGGTGACCCGTTGCTTGCCTGGGCCTGCATGTGGGCCAGCTGGTGAGCCTTTGAAAGGGTTGGGATAATGTCAAAATAATGATTTATACCCACCATTGATTGCAAATGCACCCACTTATCTACAGATAAACTATAGTGTATATTCAGAAGCTGGCTGAACATTGTGTGCACTTTTGTATCTATTATTTACGTTTGACAGCACTCTAATGATCAACAGCTCTAAATATTCAATGCACTAAAAAAGCCTGGAAGTTCCTTTACAGGATAACTTATCAGAAATATAAATTATGCACGTGTTGATAAGCGCGTGTGGACAGGATGTGTTTCTTCCCGACCTTCTGTTTGAGTATGTCCACCGGTGCTTGATGGGCTTTGAGCTTCTTGTTCTTAAGGAGGATCTTCCTACGCAGCTGCAGCGGCGATGGCAGGTGGGGGTCGTCCCTGAAGTCGCTTTCAAAAAGGAACCGCATCACAAGACGTTCACCAAACACAGTCTGATGAGGAAAAAAAAAAAAGTTTGAACATGACAGATGACATCAGTAGAATGCAGTCAAATGATGAGAAGTGTCACATGAAAGGACGGGAGGAAAAAAAACAACCCATTTCAGAAGTTAAAGCAGAATCCCCAATAAGAGAAAATGAAAGTACTTTTATCATCTCAAAACATTACAAATAAACAACAGCATGGTGATGTAAGCTGCCCAGGGACACGGAGCTGTCTGAACTTAAAAGACTTCTCTTTATCAAGATACTCAGAAGTCAGTCTCCAGGGAGGATGAAATGCTGGGAAATTTCTCTAGATGAAAGCATGATGATGTTCCATGATGTAGTCATCTGTCCTAAACATGTGTGGCCTTAAGTATACAATATAACTTAAAAAAGAAGACGAAACAGATAGTTGTAGCCTCAAGATTAGAAAGACGAGGAAGTCTGCCAGTTTAAATGCCTGTAGCAGCTGAAAAAAAAAAAAAGTAGACAAGGAAAACAAAAACATGGAAATTCCAGTCAGATTATTTAAACTATCATCTTGTTTTGTCTGAATCAGAAAATTATTTATCTATAACATTAGTAAGAAATTTCCCACATATGAAAGATAAAATGACAGATAGGAATTTCAGATGTAGCTTCTACTGTACCTTGAAGATTTCAGCCATCTTGCGTTGCTGTGGAAGGGAGCAGTGGTTCTCTATGGACAGGATGACGGGCAGGTCAGAATTGACAAATGCAGAGCGGTTAATTGCTTCAACCACATCCTGAAGGATCAAAGGAGGGAAAAAAATCTTACAAGAGTGCCCCAAGCCAAATGTGACAAAAAAATTCGATACAAATTAGACTTACTATTAGCTTGAAATCAATAAATCATATCAATATGATGTTAAAGACAAAAAAAAAGTTGAATTTATGCTTGAATTTGTCAACATGACAACACCATACAGCACTAAAACTGTGTTTGAATATAGGCTGCTGTTCTAGAAACTTCAATTGAATTGATGCAAGTGAAAAGGAAGGAGTATTGATTGATTTTCTATGAAGAATGGAGCTGTATTTTAAAATTCAATCATTCATTAGCATTTCTAACCTTAAAGGGAATCTTCGTGGTGAGTGTGTGTCCATGATAAATAACTGGCATGCCGTCATCTCCATCCCAGCAGTCCAACTCAACACTCCTGCAGCCTTGCAACAGCACCTACATGTAAACAAGATGTATACAAATAAACATCAGTCTCCCAGCATACTGAGTTTAAAAGAAAATAATAAACAGTGAAGTATTTGAACTTTCACACTTACCTGACTATAAAGTTCAACAGAGGATTCTCCTTTGAGTTGGTGTCCAGTCAGATATGTGTTGTGAGAAGACTCGATATAGTAATAGGACAGCGGGTACTGCAGCTCCTCTGGATTTATCTGAGATTCTTCATTTCGAGAAGCAAAGTTCTCCTTGTCCATTAGGAACCTGGTACCGACACGAGGAAACCCTTGTTCAAATGCTTATCAAATGCTATATAATAGCATCACCTTGCTTACAGAGTCTTAAAAACACCACAGGGTTGTGATATCGTTTGCAAGTTCTTTTTAAAAATGCATCAATTTCTATGTATTTTGAATTTATGCATTTTGAAATATCTAAATGCAACTTCACCTCGCAAAACCTTCAAATGACATCCAACCCATTTGTCTCATGGTTGATGAGGGCTCAAATTTCTGCAAAAGAAAAAAAAAATTGACCTTGTTGTAAATCTTCTTTTCCTTTGTTGTGCAATGACATTCAATCATCCTTAACTAAAGTATGTGTTCTCTAACACCACTATCAGAGCCAATCCTAGCCTCTTTCATCCAGACTTCTACCTGTATAATGCTGAGAATCTCATCATAGCTCAGGTGCTCTTTCTGACAGTTCACTAAAAAGTCATTGAGTTGAGGGATAGCCAATCCCAAGACACCCAACGACGCGTTCTCCACCCCTGTGCCGTTGGTCACGATGCTGGCTGCTGCTATGGCATCTGAGATCTGTTTCTGGTTGTCAGACATGTGTTGCCTCGTCCGGATAAACAGGCCGAGATCAGAGCCATTCCGTGTTAGTAGGTCTGAAGAGGAGAGGCCGAGATTAGAAGCAAGAAAAGAAAAAGTGTCTACAAGGTTTTATTTTTTTTTGACTGCCAAATAGGTGGTTTACCAAGGTCTGGTTGTAGTCCTGTGTCTTTGTCATCTATCCTAAGGTTGGTGTAAAGAGGAGATGATTCAGGACCCGAGCGACTGCAGGGGACCGCAAAGGTGTCGAACAGCTCTTTCAGGTCCTTCCTGCTTCGGATACTGTTGAGAAAGTTCACTAATTTCAGTCCAGTTTAAGCGACCATTGATCAACAACGTGTAAACCATAAAGCTGTCTTTAACCTGTTAGATAAATATTTATTCAGATAAAGTTAGCTGGGTACTGAGGTCTAGATAAAGCTTTATAGGTCTAATAAGATTCAGCTTTGCAGCAAGCACACATGATGAAGCTGCCCAGATTATGTAGCTCTAAAATCAGGCAGAGGTCATTTGTCTGTAGTCTGTATCTTGTATAAAAGCTTGCCATTGTTTTTGATGAACAGATGCAAGTGTGTGGAAGTTGTTCACAAGTTACATTATAAGGAACACTTTAACAAGGCCTTGGACTTTGGCAAAATTGAATTGAAAGCTCCTCTTAATTTTTTTTCTGACATTAAACCACTAATGGAACTATGACTTTGTGACTGTATGTGTGCAGGAGTAGACTTTAGGCCAGGCAGAAGATGAGAGGATTCTTCACAATCTAAAAAATGTAGGCAGACTATTACAAGAATCGCTTTTCATTACAAAACCTCTTTTTTTTCTATTCATCTGACAGGAGAAATAAAAAAAAAGAAAACAGATAAAAGTCAAATAACATACTGACAAGAATCCTTTGAAATTTTCCTAAAAATAATAACCTTGAGAGGCATTTGTTGAAGTTTTACCACACTATCTTTAGCTGCTTTTGATAAAGGCCTTACAATTATATAACAGAAAGAAGTGAGGAAACAATGTGTAAAACACATCCAATAGACATATATATCAGTAATTCGGGACACAAACGTAACACTGGGTTGTTGTATATGACTAGAATGTGTTTAGACTACTTTAGAAAGACAAAACAAATATTAATGCCACACCATATTATTTCAGTGAACTAAAAATATCAAAAATAAAAAAAAGGTCAGGTTAATCTTACCTAAATGACTTGAAAAGCTCCACAAATTCAATGAAGGTCATCGTGCTGTCAGAAATTATGAGATTCTGGAAACCTTTGAAACAGCCTTTACCTCGGCCATGCCACGATCTGCTGCTCCAGGCCCTGCAACTCACAAAGAAGAAAAAATACATCAACCAGCATAACATTAAATATCAGTAGGGCTAAACTTGTATACTTCCACTTGTTCTTTTGTCTCCCCCCCCACATACCCTGGCTGTGACTTTGAAGTTCCTGAAAGTATTGGAGATGACTGTGGACGGGAGTGGTTGGACCCTGCCATGCTGGAGGAAGAAGATGAAGAAGAAGAGGAGGCTAGCAATCCAGGGCTCTTACAGGATGAGAGGGAAAATGGTCCAGGGAAGCTGTCATCTATGGAGACATAGAGGACTGAGAGTAAATACACATTTCACACACAATATAGTACACTTCCCTTTTGTGCAGTGATCTTGTGGTCTCAAAGTCCAAAAATATTATGTGGCTGTGACTTCTAGACTGAATGATGCATGGCTGACAATGCTTCACCCCAACTTAATGTATGTCCATAGTTTTTTTTGCTTAAATTGTTCTGATTTTAAATAACACATTTACAAACGTCACCTGGATCTTCTTGGTCAATGCTGTCAGACTCTGGACCATTTCGGTACAGACCTTCCTTGCAGCTCCGCGACTTTCTGGAAACCATCTCATCATCGGTGGCATCCCCACTGTCCCCCTTTATTGTTCATTAAAACACAAAGGCTTAAAATCAATGGGACTTGCTGTGTGAGTCAGTACGTGTAACACTTTGTCTACATCAATAGTGGGATGGATTAGATTTTTCCTATAATTCTAGTTGAATGATTTATCAACCATCTTTAGAGCAGAGTCCTCTAGCATTATTGAAGATGGTGAATTTCTTCAGGCTCCAGACAAGTCAAACCACTAATACATTTCTTTTTTCAGAATCAATCTAAGCTGCATGTACTGTAGAAAGCACAATAAATCAGAGACAGAATACTATTATTTACTTACCCTGACAAGAACTTTCTTCTTCTTTTTGGATTTATCATTGATGCTAAGCGGGCTGTTTTTCTGAGTGCCAGGTTTCTCAACACCACCTGTACCCATGTTCCACCTCCGCCCACCAAAAAGCTCAATGGCCTGAGCCAACGTGGGACCTTCGTATCGGCAATCCTCCTATGCATGCAGGGACACAGATAAAAAGATCGACAGGAAGCCAGTTTAACACGGTCAACTAAAAACTGTCCTTTGATTTAAAAGTGAAGTTACTGCCATGATGTAATACTCTGCTGGACCAAAACCATTTAATAAATCAAAATTATTTTTGAAAAATATATATATTTTTTTTTTTTATTCTAAGAACAATAAACAAAAAAAACAAAAAAACAAGTGACTTTTGTTTATAAGAGGAAAATAATTCAGATTCTGCTAAAAACCTTTTATTTAAATGACCCATGCACTTTTGTGGAGCTTTAGATAATCTGTAATGCAGGTAATACATTACACAATGGGTCCAAGTAGGATTACGGATCAGAGTGGCATATTTTCAAGCACATTACTGTTAAAGAACTTCATCTAGTTCAGATTTACCTGATACAAACTGACATACTGCCTCCTCAGCCATTGCAGTCTTTGGTCAGGAAACCTCTTCAGTTTTCTGGTTGCATTCACCAACTCTGACAGGCCCCTGTAGAGCATCTGCGCCGTGTGATTGGGGGCCACAAAATGCAGGAGTCTAATAGCAACATTCAGAAGATTATTTAATATATTTAGTAGAAATCAAGGTGTTTTGGCACTGTTGGTAGTAACAAGACACTAACCTGTTGTCAGTGGTACTAAGGCCATAGAGGAGGGTTAGTCCGTTCTCCTCCACGGTCATTTGGCTCAGCTTGTTTTGCAAACATACAGTATGGACATCTACCCCTTGGTGACCCAGAAACACTGCCTGTATGTTCAATTAAAGACAATATTGTGAGAACATTTTAACCCATAACAATCAAATATGATCCAAAACACATAACAGCTTACTAATCTGTCAGAAATCCTACATCTACGGCAGTTTTAGGGACTATTTTCAACAAACCTTCACCACTCCCAGGTCCAACAGGCCTTCTGCTAGACCAGCCACCACAGTGTGTCCTAATCCGAGAGGCTGCTCTGTGGGGGAAGCTCCTCCATTTTGAGGCTTTCCTGTGAAATATCAAGATGTTTACGATTTATTTAAAATGTAGTAAAAACAAAGGAAATTGAGCATAGATGCACATATTTACAACTACCTTAAACTGTATATGTTATAAAAGATACGAGGCTTACCTTTGGTGGATAAACACAAGCCCAATTGGTTTAAAACATAATGACAGGAAATTTTATTTCTCATATCATGGATACCTGGTGTAATTTTGTTTAAAGAACAATTACACAACGGGAATTGGAGCTTGTTTGTTTGAGCTATAAACATAATTTGTTTCGTGTGCAGTGATTTATGGTCCCTGAAATTTCATGTTAATCTTAATATATTGACCTGAGAAATGACTGAAATTCTTTATATTATGAAAATGAAATAATCACAATAATATAAAGCCCAAATAACATTTGTTTGAATCATCACAACAATGTTACACTGACAGAAACTTGTATCAAAGTGTTCCTTGTAAAATACAGCAGAGGAGATCATATTTACCCCATGTAAGTGTTGTGTTATCTGGCTGTATTCGCAGCAGACAGCGAGCCGTGAGATGGCTGTCCTGGTCGTAATGAATAACCGTAGCCCCCTGCAGCAAAAACTGGTGAACGTCTGGTTGTAGTGACAACACATACCTAGAAAAAGAGAATATGAAGATAACGGTGTGTCGCTTGTGATGCTGTAGCTGCGCTTGTTTGTTTTTTTTGGAGGCCTTTTCTTACCAAGGAATGAGCTCCGTGCCATGGCTAAAAGCTCTGTGCGTCTCTTCAGTGCCCTGAAATTCCACCTCTTTCACTACCGGTTCAATCGACAAATCACCGTCTGAGTCCGAAAAGTCCCCAACAGTGAATCTGAAGATTTGTACAAATTGGATTCAGCGAGCAGAAATGCGGTCAAAGAACAGGAGGATAGATTTTCAACTATTTAATTTACCCATTTAAAAAGACATCAGCACCTGCACATGATTCTACATTTATTTTCAAATACTGTAAAAATGTGGAAAGACTGTTGTTTATATAATATAAGGAGGTCCAGTTACACATTTAAAAAAAACCTTCATTTAAAGTGAAACACAATTTTAAAAAAGCACTCTGCCAAGCAGGTAGTAGTCAAACAAGCATCAAAGCAACATGCACATGTCCTTGCTCATTCCACTACTATTACAGATGCTTCTGGTTAAACTGCAGCTGAACCCATGTTAATGTGAGTAAACATGTTTAAATTTCTGCAATTCTCTCATTCTGCAGCCACTTACAAAACCCGCTTTGTTTCTGGCGTTGTCTTAAATGAATGGGAACTAGAATAAAAGAAGCAAAGAAAGAAGGAGAGGAAAGGTGAGAAGAAAAATAAATAGAAAAGACAGCTGTCTGAGGTACAAAAGCAGCAAAAAGAGGTTGCCATTGTGAAAGAGATTCAAAACAGGGGAAAAGAAGTGATAAACTGCTTTGAGTTAGCTGATAATTATCTGTGTTGAGGCCTAACCAGATGAACACTGTAGAGCAAGCCAAAACCAAGTAAAACTGTCATCTTTTGCTCTAACGTGAAACATTTCAGACAAAGAGAAAACAGTATACTTTACATAAATATAGCAGATGGAGGCTGGAATTAAATCAGTTTTCTACACTGTCCACATTCCAGCTTGTGTTATTAACTACCTGCCATCAGTGTGCTGAAAAGTACCAGAGCTCTGCTTCTTCCTGTCCTGACAGGAAACGAACCCGTTATCTTTTTTCTCTGTGACACAGAGTTTTATATGAACACCACTTCATCTCAATAACAATCTGCAAATGTGTTCCTTTACAAACCATTATCTTGTGATGTTTATGAAGAGAATAATAAACCCAACTGAAGTTTTAGTGAGAATCCAGATCATTGAGTCCAAGAGGACAAATTTCTTGACACAAAGGTGGAAGATATTATCAGTGTTGGGAAAGTTCACTTTCTACATGAACTAGTTCAAAGTTCGGTTCACACATTTTAAAACGAACTAGTTCAGTTCATAGTTCATAATTTAAATTTTTTAACTAAGTTCATGGTTCCAAAAATGAACTAGTTCATAGTTCTTTTTTAGTATGTTA
>JBBBVU010000023.1:12081060-12099707 GCA_037177055.1 Atherinosoma microstoma | reverse complement strand
AGAAGAATGCTGCACAAGCTGCTCAAAATAATGGACAATTCTTCACATCCTCTACGCAACACAGTGAAGAAACAACAGAGTGTGTTCAGTGTGAGGCTTCGTCAAGTCCGGTGCAAGACAGAAAGGTACCGGAGATCATCCCTGCCAGCAGCCATCACCCTCCGGAACAAGGCCACATCTTCTACATCTTCAAATACATTTTTTTTGTATCATTATTGTTATTATTTTTTTTTTAAAAACCTGCTACAACAATAATTTCCCTCTAAGAGGGATAAATAAAGTATATTTCATTTAATTTCCTTCCATCTGTCCTCAATACTTCTGAACTGTAACTAAAATTACTCTGCTTTATCCAAATGGTGTCATTCACTTCTCTATTCAGGAGACTGCTACATTTGTTAACTTTTTTATAAGTAAGAGCTGAATTTATTAACTATGGAAATATCCTTGGCTAATTAAAACCCACTCTATGTCATGTTCAAGGTCCAAGTCAAATTTATTTAGAGAACATTAGGGGGAAAAAAATTAACCAAAGTGCTTTATAGGTACATACAATCAACAACAGAAACAATGATATAAGAACTGATAAGGTTGAAAAATAAAAATATGAAAATAATAAAATATGAAAATAAATTAAATAGGAGTTAATAGATAACACAATTAAATAACAGCACAACCCAATACAAACAATTAATGACTCCTAACTCAAATCATTATGTTAATTTCTGCTCAAGTTGCAAGCCAAGTGGAAGAACAGGGTCTCAAGTAGGGTTCTGAATACATCTATTCATTAAACATTGCATATTTGTAAAGGTGAACAGTTCCATAGATTCAAGGCAGCTAAGAAAAAGCTCAATTTCCTCTGTTTTTTCATCTAGATCTGGGAACATCTAAGAGAAAGTGGCTTGTTGCAGAGCTCATACAGAGGAACAAATGTAAACATGATCTCATTAAGATGGTGCCAATCACATGTACCAAACTGGTCAATGATAGTCTAATGGGCTTTACTACCCCAGCCTCTGCAAAAATCACATCTTTGCACAGAAAGATCATGCATACATGGATACAGGCTGTTTAACTACATGTGCAATGGATGTGTTTAGGTGAACTGAATACATACATGTCTTGTTTCCACGTAAGCTTTTTGAAAAATAAGAATTTAGATTAAAGATGTTTGTTGTCCGTCTCAAAGTTTTAGATGCATTTGGACAAATCCTAATGTCTTGGCCCCAAGATGACAAAAGAATCTTTCTGAAAGACCCAGCCTTGTTGACCTCATGAAAAAAATGAAAGTCAAGACAATAAGGGTTTGCAGTACATCAAAATATATAGTGACAACTTGACTGGAAACAACATCCCCTCAGCTGACATGGAGGAAATGGCTGAATGACTGAGAGCAAACTGGAGAAGAACTGAAGAGGAGTGGACAGTAAATGAAAACTGACAAAATAACTTTTTATAGAGAATGTTCCTCTGGCATGACTCATAATTCACTGAAGGTCAGATTTCAATGTCCAATAGGTGGAGAATAACACGAACATTTATATTTTAGTCATTACAAGAAAAGCACTTTCACCACATGGCTCCTGTTGTATAACAAAAATGATCAAAACTAGCACCCATAACACTGGTTTGCAGTCTGCCAATAAAACCAGAGAGAGACAAAACTATGAAGAAGAGTTGAAATACAATACAAGGGTGTAATTATTCTGAAAGCAAGACATACATCAAAATACAAACTGCACAGTCTTCAGCATTCATCAGTATCTAAGACAGCTGAAATTCAATTGGACAGTCATAGAGACCAATACAATACATGTCCAATGGGAACAGCATAACTAGCTACAATAATTTGTCCATAACTGGACAAGACAAAATGAAGCATGCAGTAACAGGATATTAAGTTCATGAAAAACTGTCCAATGAATGTAGCTTGAATGCAATAGGTGCATGGCCATTTAAGAACTCCCATATATATAATAGCTAAGTTACTTTTGATATTAAAAACTGTCGCAATGACAATAAAGATTCTATTCTATTCTATTCTATTCTATTCGATTCTATAGAAGTACGTTCACACCTGTAGAAATGTCTTCAAGGTAAAAGTAAAACAGATCAGTTCTATCCTGGGCTCTTACAGGCCTGAAATTTCATTTGATGATTAATTGTCAAATAATTCTGAATAATCATTCAACTGTCTTTCGCAGTTCACGATATAAACCTCCTAATAACTTAATTATTTGCAAAGAAATAGAGCCATTCATCAAAAAATTAATACAGGAATATAGATAAATTAAAATCTACATGTTTCTCTAGTTTTAGGCTCCCCAATAATAGATATGCTATAATCCACAGCTGAATACAGGACACAGCAAGATTACATCATTAACAGAGATTGGCTCTATTAAACTCTATCAAAAGGTGGAAAACAATATAGAAATCAGACTTTTCTGTCAATTTCACCTCACTCTTTTCAGATGGGGATGATTAGGACATGACAATAACGAAAAATAAAAGTGGGATTATACAATCAATTGGTAATTCCAAAAAGCCAAATTCTATGGTGGAACGATGAGTGTACACATCATATAAAGCAGATATCTAGTTTTAAATCAACATTTCAAAACTTTGTGTCAGTGAATAATTTATTGAGGTGTATCGTGTGTATATCACTCAGGATCTGCTTGCTTGTGGTTCCATTATCAGGTTTTAGCATTTCACACATAAACTAAACACATTGGCTCTAAAAAGGAATACATGTACAGTGGTTTAAAAAAAGATGGTAGCCGGGGCAGAACCAGACATCAAGACTTGCTGCTGGATTTCAGCTTTTTCCAATCACATTAGAGCAGACTAGCTTTATGACAATGGATGAAAGTCAGGGAAAAAAGGTTTTACATGAAATTACATAAAGAAAAACTGTTACAAAAGAGATCTAGAAGGAGGAGGAAAGTTTATTAAAACAAAAGGTGCAGTTTTGATAGAAAGCAGAAGGACGAATGAGAGAAACAAAGAGGAAGAGGAGCTGAAAAAACGAAGAATGAGAGAGGGGAGGGGAAAGGATATGAAAAAGGACAGCACAGCAGGAAACACAAAAAGAGGTGAAGAGGGAAAAACACAGGGGAGCACAATGAAGGAAATGGAGAGGGAGACCAGGGGTGGCTTGAATTATAATCCCCTGCTGAATTTCACAAGGAGCCATTTCACCACAGATCCAGGAGCTGGGCCCTCCTCCCGAGCACTGCCTCACACCTTTAACAAGCTTAGGGTATTGTTGTGTAGACTGTCATGCGCATGTGCACCACAGTACAAGGCAGCTGCAAACTTTAGACAACAGGCAAAAAAATAAACAGAAAAATTCCATGGTGACAATAAAGCAGATAATGCAGACTGGTTTAGATTTAAAAAATGAAACCAAAACAGCAGATTTAGAGATTATGGGCTTGTTGATGCCCTTGCTGGATATCAACTGATTGTAGAGCCAGAAAAGGGAAATGACCAAACGGTAAGAAAAAAAAGGCCCTTTAAAGACATTAGCCTTTAAAGCGGCGATAAACTGAAACTCATCAATTCTAGATTGAAGGGATTAAAAAATGGATATGTGAAGAACTAGGTGTAATATAGCGTGACGTCACACACTGTCTCGCTGTGTTGATCTCCAGCCTCGTGTTTACCAGCCGGTCTGGCCGTGCGTTCATGCATGTTCGTGTGAATCACCACTTCCTCCTTCCTCACTGGGCCCTCGGCCCTCCTTCCCTATAAAAAGCGACAGCCAATGAGCAATGGCAGCGCGTATTCTCGAAGCGAAATGACGGAGAGCGGAACGAAATATTCACCTTAAGACGACCAGGATCCGATATCACTTTTTAAAAAAACGGTTGTTGGCGAATAAGTTTTCAGATAAAAAACATGGACAAATTTTGGATTAACATTGGCCTTGTATTTCCAAAGTGGAGAGCACTGCGAGAGCTGAAGGGGCTATCATTTGACTCAGAGCTAGCTGCTCTTCTCCTGGACAGGCAAGTAACAACATGAATGTTATAAGTTACTTCGGCATGTTCCACAAAAATGGTGATATTGTTTTGCTCAGTGTGTTTGCACTTTACACGTTCGGTTGCAGACGAGGTGGGGAGCAGAGGTAGAGGGAGGCGTGGCTCATGACAGTTTTGGTCTACAGGCAGTGCTCAACAGCAAACCTTCCAGTAAAATGATTTTGCTTTTTGCCTCTTTCAGTATATTTACAGGACAGGATTAAGTAATCTGATATGTGGAGAAAGGGAGTAGCGAGGGAATGACAAGTTGTGTTTAGTTAAAACTGTGAAGTGCATGGTCATGATGTAATAGAAATTAGTATGTGCATTATTAAACTTTAACAAAGCATCTGAGGAAATGAGTTATCTGTGTTAGTATGACTTGTTTTATAGAGCACCTTTTATCAACAAAAGATTCACAGAAGGTAATTCACAGAACAAAAAGACAATGTATAAAAGGATCTACCACATCGATCTAGGTGAGTTAAGTTTTCATCACCACATTCAGCACTAGGATACAGAAAAAGATAAACCCAAAGTTGAAAAGAAAAAGTCAAAAAAGAGAAAAACAAAAAAGAGCAGGGTCATCCTGAGAGCCAAAACAACCTGGAACCCATTACCCAGAGCACTCAGTGGGACCCCTCAACACCACCACACTCCCCCACTTACAGTTCTCATGATGTCATACTACAGCGAGCCTCTACACTCTCCTACATAACAGCACACAGCCCTGCTCAGACAGCCAGAGATAAGCCTGATGAATGTTTTTCACTTTTGAAAGTTGGAGACATAAATTTCTCCTGGTCCTACATGCAAACCAAGTTTCTTGTTGAATGTAAAAGAACACAAAAGAGATAGAAATACAAGGGTTAACTGCTCATTATACATCAGTAAGTTGTATTAGATTCGAAATGCTACTTTTAACTGAATTTGAGCTTAAGGCATATGACTGACCCCATGGTCATTCCTTGATCTACCTTTTGCCAACTTGAGTTTTTTTAACTATCAATATAGTAAAAGTTCCTCCACAAACCAAAATCTAAAAAAACTTTCTGCACAACTCAGCTCAGCTTGCTCTCTCCATGTTAAAAGCACTAAATAACACTTAGGTTCAAATGTCTCTTGACAGCACTACCACGAAGACATTCATCTTAATGTACTAAACAAATCCTGTTGCTCTAATACTGATCAGACAACAGCATAAATCTTATAGTACAGCCATACAACATGATGAAATGTTTTTCTACAAGTGTAGCAAAAACTCAAAGTAAACAGTTTACTTACCGTATCATAAAAAAAAAGGCTGATAGACTGGAGAAAATACAGCAAGCTCCAATCCCTCTCAGACTGTGTACACTTTCAGAAGTGAGAGGAGGCTTGAGCGTAAGAGAGCACGAGTTGGAGGAAGAGAGGGAGTGTAAGAGATCTATATTACAGTCAAAGTAGCAGAGAAAGAAAAATAGAAGGAGAGAATGAAGATGGGAAGAAAACAAGAGAAGATGGGAAGAAGACAGAGATCTGGCGATCGCTCTCTAGCACAGAGGGTACCCCCATATTAGGTTATGAGGCAACTAGCCCATAACAGCCTTGCAGCAGGGGGGGGGGTATTTTATCACACGCTCTAAACACAGAAAGATGGAGGAGGCAAAGAGCCACAAGGTTTCAATCGATCCTGCTCTTGGACCCACTCCAATGTGGCCTATAACCAATGCTTGACAAAACTCAATTAGGGCCACTGTGTTTTTATAAGGAACAATTCAACAAATCCAGACGAGAGACCAACAGTGAGCATGTTATTTAAAGACATTATCAGTGGACTAATGTAATTTTTAACTCCAATATTCAATTCAAATTATGTTCCAGGTAAACTTAAAAAGAAGAAATTATTAATTAAAACTATCTTTATATGAAAATGTAGCACCCTTTTTAATTCTAGAAACATAAGAAGATAATGAGCTTCCAGCGCAAAGTAAGAAAATGTATTTAAGCAGCAGCTTACTATTAAGAATGTGTACTGATAAGAATGCTCCTGTACAAAGTGAATTTATGAATTAATATCATTTCAAACAAGTTATGAGTCAAACATGTGGTCTAAATCTCTTTTACAGCATCATAAAGCTAAATGATAATCATGTATTAGTTTGGTGAATTGGTTTGAGGTCACCAAACCAATTTTGAGTCAACCACAGGCTCCTGGTCCTTGCTACTAGCTTTGCTCCAGTTTCTATGACAACCTTTAATTAAAGATCAGTGTTGCAGCTTTTCTGTTTTCTATAAAGACAGCTCTCACATGGTCGCCCTCAGTAACTGAGGTTTACAGGAACAAAAGTCTACATTTACATTGTGCTCATCAACACAGACTGTTTGCCCATTACACAGTGTTTATATACAGTACATACTGAAGTTAACCAGCTGAAGCACCGAAAAAATATAATCACACAGATGAGCAAAACAAAGAATATGTACTTTGGAGGCTTTTACTGTTATGTGATCAACTTATCAATGAGAATTGTCATTTTGTATAGAGTACTAATACACCACACTGCCTTTGTCCTGCGCAAGTGCCCCAAAAGTGCTCTGATTCATTTGAAAATGTATAACTATGTTTTTTGGCTTATTTCTTTCTATTTAAATAGGCTGATGTAAGTGTATGCATACCTGCAAACAAACAAAACTTTGGGCTGCACACAGTTGGCAACGGACCAAGTGAACCTTTGTGGACTTGTATAGATCACTTGCTACATGAACTGAGGACCAGAGACAGCAAAGTTGTCCTGAGTGGACAATCGCAAAACAAAAGCATCTGAAAAGAAGTGAGTAAGTATTTTAGGTTCTACACCACAGCAAATAAAAGGAGTCAACAACCGTAAGGGTCTTCATCAACTTTATATAAAGACAAGTCTTTACACTCACCTGCTACACTCACCAAGACGAGGAAACAGAGACATGGTCCTGGCACTGACTCTGACTTTAATTTAAGTTTGGACTACTAAAACAACATCTGCAGTACAGCTACTAAAACAAAGTGGAGAGAAATTAATAACGAGTCGCCACAAGTCCAAAGAAAGTAATTAAATATGTTATTTTGGCAACTATTCAGTTTTTGCTGGAACCAAATCCCTTTGATAATTTTTCCTATAATAAGGAATTAAAGAGTATCCTCACACCTGGATACACATAATCACAGCAATCAAGGTTTAAATGAATACAGTATGTCTCATTGGATCTGCCGACTTGAGTGGAAAAATTAATCAGCTGCTTGCCCAGTTGACATCAAAGTGGTCAACTGAATAAAGCAAACAGCTGGCCTGCCCTCGCTTTGCATTTCTTTGATCAATAGTCTGCTAATTAGACTGGCCTGCTGAGCCTGTAATAAGGGGGTGAGATCCATGTATAATACTACTTGTTTTACATTAATTGTCTGCAGAATTCATAAAGTGTCTGATCAATGTTAATTAAGGCCATGTTATATATGATGCAGCCTGGCATTGTTATGTCAACTGTGCAAACTTGAACTTTCAAGAAGTATGCAAAGACACCAGCCAGCCCTTGCTGTCTTTCTTTTAGTACATGGTGAGGTTTTTAAGGAAGCATTACACACACACACACACACACACACACACACACACACACACACACACACACACACACACACACACACACACACACAGCCTAATTTATATAAATAATTCTTACAAATAGCAACTGACATTTGATTTAAATACCATGCTGCCCTCTGGTGGTTAATTGAACCAGTGACATCTAAACCAAAAGAAAATAATTATTAATATTTAATCATATTTCTCATTACCTGTAAACAAGCTATCTTATAATTGGTAACACAAACAATTTTAACACATAATAATGAGTTTGAGCAAATTAGGACAGACACTTTTAACTATTTTTGACTTTATACAGACCAGCAGATTAATCAAGCGGATTTAGTTAAACTTGAAAATGAAAAGATGAAACTATTGTTTTCTTGCGGTAATCAATGCATTTCTTGACTATTGCTGCTTTTAATTTACTAATAACTTTAAAAAACAGCAATCAAAATTTTAAAGAGCATTTTAAACAAACAAAATGTAGTTTAGAAGGCTTGCTTGTTGAGTATTTTTTTATTAAACAATATTCATGACTCAAGTTTTAGGAGTCATAGGTACCAACCCTGAACTATTTAGTAATCTACGTAGATCAGCAGGATGAAATATCTTTGCCCGCTAGATGGCGACAAAGGCTAACTTATATGAGAGCGATTATGTCCATTCAAATCAGCTCTCTCATTCTTTTCAAAGCTTATTTTATTATGGTTACATTTTTTTATTTATTTTTTTAAAAGCAGATGAGCAAAAAGCGGGTATTAAAGCCATGCTCATTAATTCAGATTAAAGCACAAAGGTTATATGCACTGTGAATTAACTCTTACATGACCAGGAATAAAACACCTACATGCTCATGATTAGAGGTTTTCTCCATGATTAAACCCCCAGTACTTAAAAGATTACATTAAAATATGCTTTCTTAATATGTTGTGAGAAATCCTCTTGTGCTATTGCTTTTGGGGATTTTAATGCCACTACATTAGATAACATGCATTTAAAAGCATCACTTTGAATCATCCTGCAAGCTTTATTCATTTATTAGTTCATTCATGTATCTATTCATTCACTTATTTATTACTTAATCTCATCTTAATGATTCTCAAATTATGAGTAAAAGAGTTAGGAAGGGGACGTGGCTCACAATTGGTACAAGCCATCTTTTATCCTCAAATTTTATGGTTGTAGGATATTTTGGTGGTTCACATCTTCCCAGTCTTTAATGAAACCTGTAGGTAAATTTCGTCTTTTAAGGCCATTTCCAATACTGAAATGTCATTACAACATAGGATGACTGCGAAGTGACGCATTTATCAGTTATCTGGGCTGAGATCGGAGACGCTGCAAGCCATGTGGCTGAAACTGGGAGAGGTTTAAAAAGCAGAAAGATTACTAGTTAGTCACCCTGACAGGTTTTACAATTATCTTACTGATAAGCCTGAATATGGCATCACGCACAGTATTTAGGAAAAGTTCTGTAAAATAAAGCATTTGCACAGACAGACTATGAAATAAATGTGGAGTGTATTATACACTGATCAAATGGTGACATCTGTACACTCAACTTTTTGTTTTGGGGGTGTTTGGTTCTGAAAAATAGTTAAAGAACTCCATCCTCTAGTGATCCCTGCACAGACACACTCCCAGTTCAGAAGAAGTGCAATTTTTCACAGTGTCACAGAGATGTGAGAGGCCTGAACCAACAGCCAACACACACACACATGCGCATACATTTTAACCCAGTGAAGCAAAAACCCACCCACATGCAGTTTTCACACCCATCTGTCATTCTACAAAAGCAAACACATGAAGTGCGTTCCAACAGAAGGAGGTGCAGCAGCTGTGTGCTCCTGTGCTCCAGATACATGTAAATTGATTAAAAGCGATGCAGCTAACGACAGTCTTGTCGAGTTTTGAGTGACGTTGTTTGAGATGCTGTCATTTTTTTAAAGAAAACAGAACTCCTCACAAAGGCATGCCAGATATTTACTGCCCTACCCCTTTTTTGTGTAAGCAAGCATCCGATTAAACAAGAGTGTGTCTCAACACACACGCACGCACACACAGACTCTAATCTCTGCCTAAGCCATAACACCCAGCTGGGCAAGAAAGTGGCCTGCTAGGCACATTCCTTTGTATTGGCACAACACACAGTGAGAACATAAGAGTGATAGACGCAAGGTTAAATGAGTGTGAAATTCAAGGAGGGTAAGGCTGTGTGTGTTTGTATAGGGTTAGGGCCTGGTGTCAATTTTTATCATAAATCAAAAAAATGAAGCCGTTTGGTTCCCTTACTGAATTGTTTTGGTTAGTTAAATTTAGAGAAACATGTGAAAGTTGTTCCTTTAAAAACTGTAATTAAAGAGACCATAAATATGTAAGGACATTAAAGGATAGCTTTATGGGTTTGTCTCCATTCTGTCTCAAAACGACAACCATCTGCCTCTGTAAACACCAAAAAATATATATCTGCATGATGTAATAACATGAATATCCCTTTTAAATGGGCTTCCTGTTTTAAAAATGGGGGGGGGGGGGGGATTAAGAGTTATACAAATGAAGTGGCTTTCAGGGTACCAGTTCTGGGACACTGATTTAAGACTAAGCTTTGTATAATTGCACAAAATGAAGACTGTTAATTTTTTAGTGATTTTGAAGCCCATTCATTAGAAAATAATTTTAAATTTACATAACATTATTTCTAGACTAACATTACTGACAATTTACACTTGACTGTAACTAAATAAAAATCATACCTGTTTGATATGAGCAGCGTATATAATGTATTAAATAAATGGCATGTAAGATCTTCAGCAGCAAATAAGATCTGTTTATTCAAGTTTATTCAAGCACATTCTTTGCCTTCCTAGTGACACTACTCATTCATGCTACTAAAGAGAAAACAAAATCTAATACATTTCTAAAATGACATTCTTCACTGGTAAGTGAAAGGTAAGAAAGTAAGAGTAAGAAAAGAGCAAGTATTTCTTAACATTAACAATGCTTCATTATGGCTGCTCACCATGCTCAGAAAATTTTCACAGCCCATCATCAACTAGATCTTCTTCATATACCTTTGTCATTTTAACTCTTTTAAGCTGCCATATTCAAGTGTACACAAAGTGTAGCTGTATGAGTTAAACACAACATAAGCAGTCATGTGGTGAATAGAATTTAATGGTATACAAACAGCTGCTGAATGTGATGTAGCTCAGTCAGTGTTGTAATTACAATTAAAGCTACTACAACTTTATAATAACCACTGTAAATCTGAATGAAGCTTTTGGTTCTTTATGCTATGGGGCTAAATGAAAATATAAATTTGAAGAAAAGCAAATGTTGAGCGTGCACCAATCTTTGGCACAAAGTCCATGTTGAACCGGATATTTGCTGGATATTTTATCTGGGAGAACTAATGTTGCAAACAAGCTCTAATTGGCAGCCACAATGTGGATATGTTTACAGGAGTTGTTACCTGAGCTTTTAAATAACCCTTCTACAACATGGATGTTTAACTAGCAAAGGGCTTAAGGGAACATAGCATTCAATAGAGCAAACAAAATTAAGTTTTACAAGAATTTCCATTTGCCAAGGGCTGCATTTTAATGGTGTTGCTTGCGACAGCCCAGGTAATATTTGCTCATCAGATAGAATCCGAGCTAACTTCCGATTACACTAACATTAGCTATGTTTTTGGGGACAGTTGTCAGATTATTTGCCATTTTTTTAACTTTTTGAATAATTAATGATTCATTCAAATACGGAGGATTAATTTCAATCATGTCCACAGCAACAGAGCAGATTATTTGCATACTTTTACATTCTTTATACCTTTTCCTCTATCACTTAATTTGTTTCTCTAATGAAAGAAGACAAAACACATTGAAAATTACCAATGTTTACTGTAACACAGCCATAGTTATAGGTAAAAAAAAACAAAGTGCTGAGGGCTGCCCATTAATGAAAAGCAGTTTAACAGTTGTACTTTCCAACAGAAAAAAAAAATGACTGGATGTAAAATGCATGTGTGTATGTGTGAGCGGCTCTCATTATCGCCACCCAGAAAAATGCTGGAAGATGATAAGCTTCCTCTTTCTCTGTTAATCAATCCACCCACACAGGAAATGATGCATGTGATAAAGACTGTTGTTTAAATGAATCAAACATGACATTGCTTTGATATTTAGTAGCCTTTAACTTACTGTAAAATGAATAAAAATATACATTCAAGAAGTTAGAGTTTTAAAGTATTCTGTTAAACAAGAACAAAGATAATTTCAAGTAATTATCTTCGCTGAAAGTGCTTTTTCAAATCACATTTTACATTTACGTGTATAAAGACTAGAAAGACATCATACGGTTAATATACAAACTGTACATCGTTACTGAATGGAAAGGTTTGACAGCTACAGCATCAGAAAACCATGTTGGATGAAAAGTAGTTAAATATCTGATTACAAAAACTTAAAATACAAAGGCTGGAAAATGAAATCTGGCCTAATTAGCAGTGTTTTAAGTGGTTTCAAAAGGAAAGAGCTAAAAGTATTAAAAGCTGTTTGAAGCCTTTATAAGGCTGAAACAGGCCTTCTTTTGATTATCACAACAAAAAGTGAACAGCCAGACAAATTCCCATGGGTATTAAGATTGAGGAGAACAGTGCATAACAGACCTCAAAAAAAAAAAAAAAAGTGCTTTTCACTTTCCCACCACAGATAATCCTTAACTCAAGCTGGAAGTATTCTGGCTCAAAGTCGACTTATAACAAGACATACTGCAGGAAACAGGAAAGCAAAGAGCATCCCCAGAGAGTAGAATGTGTCCCTGTGCCTAAAAAAATATTTGCAAGCTCTGTCAAGAGACGAAGATTTATTTACGAATCGCCTTTTTCTTCAAACTACATGTTTTGAAGAAGCTAGCTTGTCACTTACTGCTTACACTGACATCAACTTGAGTTAAATGAAAGGACTGAACAGGGCAATAACAGGTGGGTTGCAAATATTTAAACAATGAAATGCTTCAGTGACTGTTTGATCCTGACTCTGTGTAAATCTAAGCGTTTCACTAAAACCAGCGTCCAATGGGCACTTTTTAAGCGCCAAAAAGTGCACAAAGGAAAATGACACTGTTCAAAGGGAACACTGGCTATTTATTTTGCATTGTCAATGTTAAATCCAGACAAGGACCCTTGGGATACGCATTAGCAGGAGGCCATACCCTGAAACTTTATTTCAACAACCATGTAACATTTATGGAGATTAAATTCACAAAGATTTAAGTCATAGGTTTTAGGATTTGTCAAAGCAAAACCGAAGTAAAACACTGAATAATTCTAGAAATGTATATGTTCACTGTATACAAGCTATTTAATTAAATAAAAACATATGTAAAACTTTGAAAACATCATGACTTTGCCTTTGTTTCTTTGCTCTCTCTTTTCTCTCATAAATAACTCATGCCCTCCCTCCCCCAACACATTTCTCACTTTTCTCCCATGGTAGATTTTCTTCTTTTTCCACTGTTAAAAAATCATTTTCTCACATTTTCTCTTCCAGCGATACTCCTCCTCAACTCTCTGTCACTGACGCCCTGCTCCAGTCCCTCCTTCATATAATCCTGTGTTCTTTGGCTCGTTTCATTAGTTGTAGCAATAAACACACAAGGCCACAGGATACCTCCAGAAAACTCCTTGACATAATTATTGTAGCATGCCAAATGGGGGCCTGCATAGCGTAAAGTGTGTGTGTGTGTGTATTAAATAAAACTGGTTCAATTTGATACAAACATGCTGTTCTAACATTATGTTTTAGCTTTTGACTCCATTGTTGCACATTGTTATTGTGTTTTTGCAACATCTTCTCTCTGACCATACGCATCTTATTTGTATAAAATGGAATGACTTCCGTTATTTTCTAAACTTTTTCTTGATCCAGATGAAAATTCTGCAACAACTTCCCTCCTTAACTGCTGCTCAGTGTTGTCAGTTTCTTGGTGACTCGTTACTAGAGAAGCTTAGATTGTGTTTTTACAACAGAAGTGCTGGCGACTCCACGACTTTCAATAGGCTCATTATTAAAGCAGCTCTCCCCGGACTTCACTCAGGCCCCATTTCTATGACCGCAAAGGATTCATAAAACCAGTGTGTTAGAAACCACACTCCAGCATGCACATGAGTGTAGATATGTGTGTACGAGTCCCCAGCACACATAGGAGACAGTGCTTGGCTCTGTTGTGACCAGTAAAAAGACAAGTATATATCAAGTCAATCCACGTCTACACGTATACAACAGTGCATGACTACGTTGAAATCCCATCATAAGCAATTATACATCAGAAACACACCATCGCATGCATACTCAGCTGCCTGCTCACATTCGCTTTCATTTCTAGGACCTATGGGGACCTTATTTAAATTAAAAGCACTTTGACAAAGACCTTCAAGTAGAAAATTCTCCTCCTTTTCCTCTGTTCAGCACAACAACCAAAATGTTACTATGATCAACGTACAATCTTGAATAATTCAGAGATTGTTCTATGTCCTAAGGCACTGAGTTTCATTCTCCATGTGTTACCAGTTTTTACAGGAAGAGAAGGAAGAAGATAACCAAAAACAACAAGAGCGCATCCTGTGTGATGCCGCCGTTTCTCAGTCCCGACATAATGTTTGCACCTCACAGGCTTAAAAACATGGCTCACTGCTCATTACCATCTGCTGGAGGGAAGACAAAGTCTATGTATTCTCTAAACGGTGGCTGCCAAGGGCTGCAAAAGTTGAGCTGCTCCTGTGAGAGGTTTTTATGTTTGTAAAACACTCTCTTGCTTGGAAACTTGACAACGGCCCACTGTTGTGGGTTTCTCTCTGTCTCATTCTGTCTCTCATCCTCCATCTTCCATCTCTGTCCATTTCACTCTGTCTTGCTAATACACCTTCGGTACAATTCCTGTGCCTGTAAATTAAATGCAGATGCCAACTCTGCTCAGTCCATTTACACATGCTTGCATACACACAGGCATACACACACACACACACACACCATACACACACACAAAAGGCTCACTCATTCAGTATGTCTGTAATATGGGTAGCAGAACTAACAGAGAATAAATCATTTTTCCACTGCAGAGGCCTACCCCGAACAAAGAGCCAGTGTGTGTGCATGTGTGTTTGTGCTGGTCTATTAACATATTCCTTGTACAAATTATTCATCTTCTGTGCATTACAGGCATAACATTTCAACAAAAACACAGCCAAGAACATTTTTTCTCGACCAAATCAAAAATGTGCAGCACTGCAGCAATTAAGTATTATATTTTTGCCAGAGAAAAGAGTTTAAATTGCAAACCATGTAGCTCTATGAACCCAATGCCAATGAGAACTAGAAATACAAGAATAATGTGGTGAGGACCTGTAAAATACAATGGATTTCAGCATTTGTTTGTGGTGCTTACAGTTACTTTTTGTAATTCAGGTAAGATAAAGACCTGGTATTTTCTCTTGCTCCATGTAAGTCTCATAAAAAGAATGACAAATAACAGATTAAAGACAGCAAAAAAAAAGAATTAGGATGGAATTCCAAGTCCTTATAAGATTTGGAAATTCCAAATTTTCCTGAAACAAAACTATCAATCTAATTGTCTTGCATCGTTGCAAAAAGACAGTCATCAATATATTACAAATCCCTAATAAGGGCTAAAGACTTAAAACTAATTCAAAAGAAGCCATGAACACCATCCAACAGACAACATCCTTTTAGATGCACTGATTCAGATTTCTGTTATTGGTGTGTTAACAGCACCTTGCGTAAAGGAGACTTCCAATCAGACTCTTACGACAACCAATGCACCACATATTTGATTAAAAGTTTTTCTTGTAAATATCTGTACATGTACAAGTTGTATTTATTGCCTTACCTCCTGCAGCTTAACGCCGATGCAGCATAGCATCCCTCTGCAGCCTCTGAATTCCTCACCCCGCATTAAAATTGGCCAGATTTCATTCTTGCTGGGACGCCAGAATCTGTGGTCAACAACAACTCCCCAGACATCCTCTGAGATGCGCCCTGACGGCAGTGTTCTGACAATTGCTTTGGTGCCAGCGCACACTGACTTGGTCACCTTATGGAAAGAAAGCATTTCTGATTATTTTTTACTAATTCTATCAATAAGAAATGAGACGGAGAAATTAAATTTTTCCTTTAAGTACCTTCTGGTTATTCCTCAAAAACCGCCTCACCAGGACAGTAGAACGCTCTTTGCGGTTCCTGACGAACTCTCTGCTATCCAACAGTCCCTCTTCATCCCCCTCATCACAGCTGCTGCCCCTGCTACAACTCCTCATCCCTACTGAGGATGACTCCAGGGCTTCAAGGGATGCTCGTCGAAGGAATAGTGCTTCTAAAGAACACTTATTAACCCGAGGCCTTCTGTTGAGCCTTTCTAAACTTGAGAATCCATCTTTGAGGCGGTGCAGGGGATTGTGTCCCTTTTGATGATGCTGCCGGTGGTTGGGGAGAGGGGAACCGCAGGGAGATGACACCAAGGAGCTCGGTTCACTTGAGGGACTGCCCTGAGATGAAAGACAAGGCGATACATAGCAGAATAAATATTTCTTAATAATGTTCCCAATTAGAAGTATCTCAAATGAGTAGCTTTAAGTGGAAATATTTGCAGTTTCATTTTAGTTTTTTATCTTGTGCTTTGAAATAAAAGGATATAAATTTCTTGCTTAATTACCTTGTGGAAAGCCAGCATAGACACGGGCATGCTGCTGCGACGCGTGTGTTTCTTGTTGGGGTAAGAAGGGCTGGAGCTGGGGCTGTGGCTTGGACTGGATTTAGGTATTTGGCAAGAGCAAGTGTTTGGACTTGAGTCCAAACACCCTTTACACAGGGTACAGAAGCGGTGGGTGCTACCAGCTTTATCACCCCCTGCATCTACAATGTCCCTAGGTGTGTCCTGCTGAGACAGAGATCCTTCTGAACTTTGCCTAGTTACCATTTTTCCTTCATTATCCCTGCCAGTCGACAGTTCTGCAAAAAGCTTTTCTTTGGTACTTAGGACCTTGGAGCTGTAATCACAGTCCACTTGTTCTTCATCCAAAATTGTCCCTTTGATATTATCACATGACAACTTCCTGTAGAAGAGGAGGGAAGGGCTGCTCCGCTGTTTTGAAAGCCACAGTTGCTCAGAGGCTCGCCACGTTTCCTGGCCATTATTTGCATGTTTGGCTTCTCTGCTGGGTCTCCCTCCAGTGGATGGAGGTGAAACACGCTGAGCCAATACAGCATGCCCAGCTTGTGTCTGATTTTCTTCAGTGGCCATCACATGCACCTGCAGCGTCCTGCTTTGCCCTTTGTCTCACTGTGGTTTTGAGAAAAAAAAAGAGTTAGATTACACAATTAGTTAGGCAGAAAATGATCAAGAAGACATTTTAATAAAAAAAAAAACATCTTGGACAGATCAGCAACACAAAATGTGTCACTTTTCCTTTTCTAACATCTCTGAGAAGATTTGATGCACTATAGAGTAAGATACAGAAGTAAGACATAACAGAATTTAGTCACTTATGACTACTTTAATGACTTAAAAAAAAAGAAAATGAATGAAAATAAGTAATTCTAACTGAAAATCATTGGTTGCAGTCCTAACTGTTACCAATCTACAACCATTACCAAATACATTTGAATTTAAATTCTATGCCCTATTATGGATGTAGGCCTGCGCTGAGGCAAATTACCCCAGATCCCAATGACCTCTTCAGTGACTAAGACAGTTCGTCCATACACAGTGTCCTCTGTACATGTGTGTTGTGGAAACAGAAGCTTGTGCAGCTGCACAAGCCAGTAGATTAAAAAAAACCCACCGAGGTGACCCTGGAGGACTGAGGAATTTCCTTGATAGTATGGTTGCAGTCACAGCTTAGAGGGCTACGCGTGCCCCTGTGTGTGCTAGCTCTGTCTGAAGATGAATACAGATCTGCGGCATAGTTATCCAATTGCAGGTCCTGAGAAACAGAGAGAAAACAGACACTCTAATGAAAATACATTCATGGTTTGTCCATCTTCATCTTCCATGGGATTATACAATATTCAAAGAATACATGATCACACACTAAGAAAATCGAATCTACTGGCTAACTGAAACAAAGGAAGAAAAAATATTTCACTGAGATTTAAAGATCTGAATGTCCTTTCATTTCAATTTGGGTTCTCATCTTTTATCTCATTAATGGCTACATCACTATACAGGGCATGAGCCTCAATGGCATAGAGACATCACATTTCCCAGAATTATGGATTAGGAGCCGGAGTTATTTGGAATATCTGAATAATTAAATCTGTTTGAATGGTTACCACTGAGGTTTCTTAATGGCTTCTTCCTGCTGTTATCACATATCTCTTTTCGCAATTGTCCAACAACATTACTTTTAGATGAAGGCACAAAAAAGCCAAGAAGATTAAAAAAGTGGCCGATCAACATCCATGACACTAACAGCCCTGCCAGTGAAAAATGTTCATTGTATGGTTGACATTGATTACAAAAAAACCCGAATAGGGTCTGATGACTCTTCCATACACAAAAAAAAATTTTGTTCACTTCTTCTGTCCACACAGATCTATAAAAATGGTCGTCAAGGTGGGTTCGAGCTGTCCTGTGAATATTAATGCACTATGCTGCACTGAAATACGTCTTCAACAGATGCATTCACCCACAACATGCACATATACTAATTGTGTGGTTCTGGTATCGTCATGGTGGCCAATGATGAACTGAAAAAAAGAAAAACAGGGTGAAGCCTTATAATTAAAGTGACCACAGCCCTTAGTTCCCTGAATCTGTGGGCAATAGTAGGAATGTGGGACAGACCCAGCCAGAGAGAAGGGGGGGGGGGGGGGGGCAACTTGACATTTCGTGTGAGTCTTTTTTCCCTGAAAACAGAAAGGGGGAGAAAAAGAGGGGGGAAACAGACACCTAACCCCCCCAAGGAGTGTGTTTTGGTTTTCTCCAGACTCTTTTCAAG
>JBBBVU010000023.1:12040910-12080960 GCA_037177055.1 Atherinosoma microstoma | reverse complement strand
CCCCCCCCCCCCCCCCCCCCCCCCCCCCCCCCCCCCCCCCCCCCCCCCCCCCCCCCCCCCCTCCAACTTGACATTTAGTGTGAGTATGTTTTCACTGAAGACAGAAAGGGGGAGAAAAAGAGGGGGGAAACAGACACATAAATACACCAAGGAGTGTGTGTTGGGTGTCTGCAGACTCTTTTCAAGGCTCCATGCAACATTCACACAGACAGTTGTCTACTAAAGGGATGAAACAGACAAGTGCTTCATTCAAAAGCAAAAATATTTCAAAAACTTCAAAAAGTCGTATCTGCTTTGCAGCCTAATTGCGGCTCTTTGATGCAACCGATTTAATTGCTCAGGAAAAAAAGATGTTCAACTATAGCAAAACACAGCTTGATTTAGTCCAGCGCCAGGGTACTATGTGAGTTCACACAGTGCATCATTTAACTGAGTTTAGCAGCACACCACAGGCACAATGCAGTGCATTGATCACTTGACATTACTTTTGTTTTACAAGCACTGCTGAGAAAATTTCAGAATAAAACCACTAAGAATCAAATATAACTTCTTTACATTTATAAATGTATAAATATTTAAAAGATAAGCAATCTCAATGTGTGCCGCACCTCTTGACTGAAACTACTTTGCAAGGAAGCTGTTCACCTGGAGTTACAGTGCTGACTGAAAGCAAATATTTTGTGACATCTGACCTACTTACATTGTAGAGATGATAAGAAACATTTTCCCTCCTATTTCTGAATATTGTCAGGAAAACATGAGAAGCTGTAAAGCGAATCATAAATCAATCTGCATCATCCCACGTTATCCTCAGCAAGTTATTTTGTCATATTATATTTCTAGATTTATCAGTTTCACTATGCAGAGTCTCCACTCAAGTCACCAACGATAATGGTGTCCCCTGTATGTTTCATAGTCATCAACAGGTCCAACCAGGTATATCAAAAGTTTGCAAAGAATTTGTGCAACTGTAGCCACAAAATGTGATGACAAATCCTCTCAGCACTCATGTCATTGTTGTCATTCCTGTTATGTGACAATTAAACCTTTTGAACTTAAGTCATAAATGGGGATTGCATCTGTCTGAAAATAACAAATAAATAAAACAATACGATAACAATACACCTTCTAACAAACCTGTTAGATGCCAATGTTCCCAAATGCCTGAAAATCAACCATCTTTTTGGTATGAATTATTTTGTGGGCACCTGACAATAAGCTTGGATGTAGTTACAGTATAAACGTGAAATAAACGACCACAGCACAGGCCAGTCATGTCAGTATCTGCTAATAGAAGAACACTGGAGAGATGACAGGTCAGAGAGGTTACCTGTGCCCTAGACAACAAGTGAAGCATCATATTTCTAACTGTAAACCATCTGTTTTTCATCTGCTGCTTCAACCAATGTTGTGACTGCGCCGTTAGTTGTTTCACTGAAGCTGATGTAGTTTGACGACACAAACTGTGACACATTAGGGCAGTAAACCATCTAATTATGGGTCAGGAGGGCAGAACTGGAACACCATTTTGGTTACATGAGGGAAGACTATGCTCACTGGAGCTTTAAATTCTGAAGCTATGTTCTGAGCTGTATGAAGGACAGCTGTGCTTATCATCAGCCCAAATCAAACTGACTATGAAATTAGCCATGGAATAGCATGCCCCATCAGAGGTAATCTAAAATTGATCCATGGGCATCTAAAGTGATATTTGGTATAGATATGCAGACATGTCTCTGCAATTATTTTTTACAATTGAAGAATATCGCAAGTGCAGTGCCATTCACATTGAAGACCTGCTAACGTTATCTCAAACACACTAGATACAAGGAGCAATTAAAAGGAGTAGTCTCATCCCTGCAGATAGTGGGGGTAAACACACACACACACACACACACACACACTCATAAGACTGTTTAATGTAGCTCTTGTTATCAGCTGAACTCTGACCCTTACTGGGAAATCTAATGGTTCTTCCAGGCTAAATCTCAGCCCAGGGCTAAAAACGTAGACAGACACACACAGGCACATGCAAACACACACACACACTGAAAACCAGGTCACACAGAGTGACAAGTGCACTGACCAAGCAAACGCTCAATCACTTCTACTTCACTTGCCCTATTAAATACAGTATTGTCTAACACATGGAATTACCACCACCATAACAAGCTTCAAATTCTTAAAATCATTAAATCTGTCTGACAAAATCTAATACAATACTCACATTAATGCCTCCAAAAAAAGTTGCCCTTTTTTGGTTTGTTTGTGGGGGGGGGGTTTAACCCTAATGCTCCAGGTTTGTGGGTAATTCAGGCTTCAAGCTTAACGTTATGTTTTAAGTGCGAGACAGAGAAAGAGAGAGAAAAAGAGAGTGTGTGACAGAGACAGAGCCATGCAGTGAAAAAAACTACATGAAGGATGGGCCACCATGGCAAGCTCAGCAGCCAATCAAAATGTTTATTTTAAGTTTGCACATAATTTATTGACATAAACGCTTCACCTCAATGGTCGACCGACTAGTGGGTGAGGAACTAAACAAAAAGCTCCCAGGGGCATATTTCTATTTAATCATTTTAAATATTTATTAATGGTTTCTGTGTGAACTCTTCGTCTGTATTTTAAGAAAAAAAATTGACATCATTTCTCTCCATCAAAGATTCTGTGGAAGATTTTTCTAATTCTGCTTATCAACTTTCTTGTCAGTACTAACACCACTCTAAAAAAATGTGAAGCCACTGTTAAAATAATTAGGATGTGGAAGAGGAAACATTGTTGTCATGCCCATGAGATTTTCAAGACAACTAGCAACTTTATAATTATTTGAAGTTGTACTTAAAAAGAAACTAGATGCTCATAGCAGAAAAAATACTTGGGGCAATGAATTATTTTAGAAATGGAAAATATGTGAAGATGGGAAAGCAGGCCGTTTATTAAAGCCTGTACAGTTAAAAAGAAGCATAGGACACTGTGAAGCAAAGCACCAAGCAATTTGATAAAATGAGGACAGACAGTTGTCTCCATATCTTCTGCCTTCTGTATATCACTCTATCCAATAAAACCCGACATTTCTCACGCTACAATGAAGTGCAACACATGTTGATCAAAGCAAAGAGAATGATGTCAGCACATCTTAAAGTCCTGGAGAAACTTATAATAAGAATCAGATGGTGTATTTTTATTTATTCTTAAGTGAGATTGTGCGTCACTTGTTCCCTCATTTATTCTCAAAGGGTCATCTGCAAACTGCTGTACAGAAAGTATTTTTTTCCACAATAGAAATATTTAAAATGAGGACAATTAAGGAAAAATAATGTGATGATTTTTTTTTTTTTAAACCTTTGGTTATAGCTTTACCTGACGCACAGTTTTCTAATAACTAAGACCTTCAACTACTGAAATTATAGATTTAGGAGTTAAACCCCTTTATGTGTTATAATTCTTAGTTTGAAAGATATTTTATCCAAATTAGTGAAAATTGGTTTGAATGAGTTTGTTTTTCAGTAGGCGGTGGAACAATTTTTGAACCCTTGGCCCAAATAACTGTTTATCCCCTCAATAGGGGGCCTTTACCCTCAGATGAAAGCCTTTTTTTCAAACGCTCATTCATGAGGGATTATTTCACAACTCATCCAAACGATGACTCACAGCCTGGTATGTGATTAGATCCACCCTCATATGGAGTACAGGAAACTTGAGTCCAATCAGTGAGGTAGCTAGCAATAATATGGTTCTGATAGAAACCTTTACAAAAGGCATACAGTTATTTTCAGAAATACTTTTATACAGCACAACCAGTGGGCAAAGCAGAGTAAAAAAGTAGATGGCAGAGAGCTGTATTAAAACAGAGCTGAAATGCCACTTATCCTCCTGAGCCCCCAATTTACTCCACTAAATACTTCACACAATGATTTAGTTTTGGATCCTGAACATTCTTGTAATGTAACAGAAAAAAGGAAAGAAGGAATCCCTTCTATATGGCATGCCATTTGAATACAACAGGGCGATACTGTACAATCTAGATTCAGATTACTTTATTGTCCCCGAAGGGAAATTAGTTTTGCATCCAGACCACAAACATACACAGGGCAACACAATAAAAGATGCATGACAATAAATTCATCAACAGCCAAATTATAACCAGGAGCTCATGTCAACAGTGACTTTCTCAATACAAAAATACAGTAAATAAAATAAAATAAATGAAGAGCAGCTATGCGCGAAAAAGACTAATTAGGTTACTTCAAACTATTTCCATTAAGGAGGAGAATAGCAATATTGACAAACGAAATCTTGAGTCTCTTTGTCCTCCCTGCCGGCGCCCTGAAGCGACGGCCTGAAGGTATTAGGACAAACTCACTCTGGAGAGGGTGGTTCAGGCAGTTCAATATGGAGTGAGCCTTCCTCAAAATATTATTGTGAAATGGCCAAAAGGCCCTCCTGGTGGCACCCAGAGACTTTACTTGTAGCTTTCTGCATGCAATGACATGTGGATTTCAAGAAAGGTATGTCTAGGTATGTATATCTAGGGCTGGGTGATATATCGATACGCGTAGAGCTCTCGGTCGTCTTAATATATTTATTGTATTTATTGCCAAAATCGCGTTTGGTCTGAACGCACCATTAGGCTACATTCACACTGCGGGTCTTAATGCTCAATTTCGACTTTTTGCCAGATCCGATTTTTTTGGGCGGGTGTCCACATTACCATTGTCATTACCATTATCATTCAAGGCCATTAAGTGACCCGCATGCGTAGAAGAGATGTGTCACACCATGCTCGGAGCAGAAGTGACCCGCATGCGCAGAATATCAATAACACGTCCAATGCAGCGTCATTCTCTTAAAGCCACTGTCAGAACAGTTTAACCTGGCTGAAAATTGTTGTTTCTCGTGTAAACTTCACATATGAACAAGGTGGTAGGTCTTTCTTTAAAAACTCGAACTGAACCGCTGCATTTGCAGAAATAGGCCTATTTGCTCATCACACTGAACTTAACGGTCCCAAATAAAAATAAATACAATTAATAACTAAATTTAAAAGTCCCTATATTAATTCAAAAGAAAATATGACAAAACCTACTGCAATGTGCAGTCAAAATGTTCTTTTTTTCTTTTGTGGTTTATTCGGGTAGCCTGTAGGTCTGCTCTGATAACGCATCTCAGCCTTTTTTTTTCTGCCTCCCGGTAAGCAGATCAATAGCATCTGCATCCTCTCTCCTGTGAGACTGTGATGTTTAAACTGAGGGAACTCCAGGAGGATGAGACTGTTTGTGGTCTGAACCGCAAGAATTTTGTGGATGACGAGAAGTTTATAATGGCCGTAGAAGATGCGCTCCTCTTCATCAGAGGGCCAGTTTGATGGATGAATGGCGGCTGTGGCAGATATTATGCCGTTGTCATCCATCCTGCGCTTAATGTTGTTAGCCAGGGAGACAAAAGTTGCGAACGAAACACCTCTGCCTTGTGAATGCCCCCATCATCTTGGCTTTCCTCAATGATCTGTGAGCTCAGTGTCACGCCCACCTCAGTTTTTGTTCTGACAGCTTTTGCATCTCTTCTCTGAAGGAAAAGTGACAGGGTTTGCAGAATCTCCAGCGGATCGTTAATCAATTTGATATTTTTTTCCCCACAGAGGGCAAAAATTAGTCCCCACCAGCAAATCGCAATGTGGACACACATGGCTGCGTCTTTATAAAACATGCTTCAAGGTTCACTATTCTTAACAGTGGTTGTAAATAATGATCTCGGTGCTGCCGCTCGGAAGTCAGCGTGAATGCTGAAGCTGTTCAGCAGTGAAAGAAAGCTGGATGAGGGAAAGGAGGATAAATAGAGCCAATTCCCCCGCTAATTTAACTATTTCAACTTTTGCTGCATCGATTCAGAGTGACGTCATCATCGCCTGAATTCCGATCTGGGTCACGGCTGTTCAGACTGTGCAGTCACATTCCAAAACATCCAACCTGTATCGGATCTAGATCCACATACGAAAGTGGCCCAGATTGGATTTGAAAATATCAGATTACATGCGACTCGGGCTGTTCATACTGTCATGAAAGAATCTCACCTGAGTCATTTGAGGGCAAAGAAATCGGATTTGAGCTGCAGTGTGAACGTAGCCTTAGAAATACACAAATAAATAATTGAATAGAAAGCAAAGAAGGGCAAATAAAAAACAATTTTGGACACAATTTATGAAAATATGATTTTATATAGCTAAAGTCAGCTGTACTGTAACGAGCTTCAGTTAAACAGTGTAAGTCTTTAGTTTTTACATATATGCAGTATTACATTTAGCATAATGAAACTGTCTATTATATTTCATTACAGTTCATTTTATATATTTAGCTTAAAAATGCAGTTCTTAAGAAAAGAACCCTCCTTCATTGAACAGAGGGTCAGAGAAGAAAAGACGCATCATATGACTACAATGGAGTCACATTCTTCAAAGATTTCACAGTTAAAAAGAAAAAAGAGAAAGAAAAAGAAAGAGAAAAAATGCCAGCAATCAATGCAAAGACCTGACGGTCTTGGACTTTTAGATTTTTGTTTTTTACTTTTTCTTTTCTGAAACATTGACAGTCTTAGCATTTAACTTTAGTTCTCCACCACGATAATTACCAAATGCTAAAGAAGTTTTCCTTATTTGCAGAATGGTCGTCTTACTTGCATGCATTTGCTTAAGCTGCAGTGCACTGAGCTCTATTGTTCACTAAAGTGAAGATCTACAGTACATATTGTTAAAGTCATGTGGCCACAATACCAGTCACAGGTGTCTCAATGGTCATGCTTTCTAGTCAGCATGGCTTTAAGTTTAACTGGCTTTCATTGGCTGCAATATTTGTGGTAAAAGTCTCCTGACAGATGCTGAAAACTGAAACGTACAGTGAGGGAAGTGAATGAGAGGTCAGGGCATCTACATAAGGATTAGTTAATCTAAAAGTAAACATTAGCAAATGGAAGCCCTCAATCTGTAGACTCCTTCCCCTCAGTCCTCATTCCAGTTTTGTTATAAATATATTTCTTTTACCAGTTTAGTTACTTGTTTGTCAAACAGTCAGAAATAATTACCAAATGTAAAGCGGAATAAACACTCATATCAACAAAAGTAACACAGTCCCATTACCTTTCAAGTATGTGGACTGATCATGCTCACTGCTCTGCATAGTAATCCTCCAAGGGCTCATTCCAACAACAAAAAAAGCCTGAAGGATTTCACTCAAACTAACCAGCTGAACAGCCCATAAAACATACTGAACAACTACACAGGAAACACAGGAATATCAACGTGAGAAAAAAATACTGTTACCAATCATTTCACCACATTACCATGGATGGCACCAGCATCAGACAGACTCCAACAAAAGAAAAGTGAATGCATGTTAATAAGATGAAACATCAGCGTGCAATCTTTGCATGTTAGCTTTTACGATGAACAACGACTCCCTCTGTCAGTCACTAGGTAGGAGGCTGGTTTTACGGGGAGCACCGCTGCAAACACAACAGACTTTTTATGCAAGGGAACTGGGGAACATATGGCTTTGATTAGGGGGCAGAGCAAAGAGAGACGCTAATGGAAACTGCACAGAAAGACAGGAGCGCTCTGTGTGTGCGCGTATCAGTTAGTGTGTACATCAGTGTAACAACAGAGAGAGAGGGATGACTCAAGGAGAGAATGTTTTTTTCACGGTGGATAAGCTCCTGAAAGAGACTGTATGTGAATTGTCTGCATGAGCTCATTAACAAAGGCAGAATTAAAGATGACTCAGAAGGGGGAGCATGCTTAACTCAAAGAAAACTGCTTTTTGTCAGTGTGTGAGTCTGTGTGTATATGTGTGTGTTGTTTATCCTAAGCTACAGAGGGTTGCAGTGGCATAAGAACCATGCCAATCAAAATAAATGTGATGTCCATATTATACTTTGCATATGGTGCATAACTGCCACCGTGATCTGATCATTGTGATAAAAATTTTCATGCAAGAACAAACTTGTTGCTATTAATTAAAATCTAAATAAGCTTCACAATCCAATCTGCATGAGAGTCTATTCCATGATCCAAGAGTACATTCTACTCTTTTCTTTTCTTTTAGAATAAAGTATTCTCTGTTACCAATCAATTATTCAGTGCCCGATTGTTGGCCTAACAAGGGAAATATACTCATATCAAACATTGTTTTTATGTTCACAGTCTGAAGTGTCTGAAATATGCAAGGGACAACTAACTGCTCCAAAACACATTACAGTAAAAAAAAAAAAAAAAAGCAGGAAAGCATTTGAACTTAATATAAACTTGGCACAAAAAGTAAGCAAATTTGCATTTGATTACTTGATTATTTCTTTGTTGTAACAATGCTTTTTGGCAATAAATCTTCTACAGTTGAAAAGTCTGTTCATCAAGTTGACACATTTGTAAGGACTTGTGGGACGAGCAGCAGTTGAGTATGTAGGTTGCACCTCTGAAAACCTTGCCAAATCTCCTCTACCAATGTCAAATAACTTATTCTGTTATTGACTGCTATGACTGCCCTTCACTGTCGGGCATGTTTGTGCTGGTGTACGAAACACGTGCGCTGAAACCTGGATATGTACATACATATCGGTAGTGGCTCAGGTGGTAGAGCAGGTCATCCAATAACCGGAAGGTTGGTGGTTCAAATCCCGCTCCCCCCAGTCAACTGTCGTTGTGTCCAAGACACTTCACCCTCCTTGCCTCCACTGTCAGCACCGCAGGTGTGTGAATTTGTTCTGTCAGTCTGCCCCAGGGCAGCTGTGGCTACGTATGTAGCTTACCACCACCAAGTGTGAATGAATAACTGGATTCACTGTAAAGCGTCTTTGGGTGTCCTAAAAAAAGCGCTATATAAATCTAATCCATTATTATTATATATAAATATATTGTAATATGTAAGAACACAAGTTAAAGGTTGCCTGAGTCGTTTCAGTTTGAAATCAGCTTCTCGCACAAAGATAAAACCAAATTCTGATTTTTAAAATGGCAATGGTAACTTTGTTTCTGGACACCCGATGATAACAATTCTAAATGTAAGGTTGGAAAAAATCATTACAAAACATCAGAAACTTCCCAAATAAGGAGGATAAATGGTTTTTGGTGGATTATGTTCACAGCTGTGACAAGGCACCTGTATGTTGAAAAATCAGTTTCTCTCGCAGAAATAATGCAAAATTCAGATTCTTTTCATTCACCATTGGGTTACATTCACCTGTAAACTATTTAACAGCTTATTACCTCTCACATTAGCAGCTTATGCTAAGACCGTGGACTCCACCATGTTCAGCAAACACCAAATGTTTTGAAAATAACAGGAAGATATCAGACAAACCATACTTATACTCCAAAATAAATCTGTTAATGGACTGGTATGTGTAGACAACAGTCATTCGGATATCATAATTCAGAAGTGCATGTAGACAGATCATATCAGTCTATTACAATTATCTGATAACTATCTGATATCTTATTTTGATGGCCATGTTAACTGGCTCAGTGTTTGACAAAAAATATCTTTACTGTTCTATAAAAATTGTTGTTGTTACATAAAAATCTGGAAATGAATCAGATTTAATCTAATCCAACCAGACTTTTGTGAATCACTGACTGTGATTAGGAAATTAGTGCTGATACCCAGCTTTAAATATAAGCAAAGAATAATGTCATCAAAATTTTCCAGCCTCACTTAAGCAAAAGTGCCCTAAGTGCTTACAATTTAATCTCCAACACACTCACTGCCAGTGCTTTGCATTTTGGAGATATAAATAACTTTGTAAACAGATGACAAAAAAGGGAGAAAAGTAAAACCAACATCCTGATGTTTCAAGGCAGCTGAGAAACTATTGACAATTTCCAGTCAGAATTAACATCAAAGAAAAAGAAATCAAAGTCAAAACAGAATGGAAAATGGTGGAATTAAGCCTTGAGCTAAAAAAGAACATTTCTATATTCATTTAAACCCATCATGTTTGTTCTGATAACACTTTTTTATGGTGAAAAATAACTGGCATTAGGCCAATATGAAATGTAGTGTCATATCATCATGTCGGGAAAAGTATTACATGGTCCTACTGAACGGAAGCAATGCAATGACAGAAAATTTCAAAAACCACATCAGACTTAAAATTACATTTGGAGTTTTTTGTATTAACATAGACCAAAGCTTTTTTGTGGCAGGTGCCTATGGATACATGACGATGCACATTATGCTGGGGCTGCACAGTTTATCGGACATTTACCTTCATAGCTATTTTAGCGTGCACAATATACATATTGTAACAACTGCCTAAACTGTGATAAATAGCAGTCCCTATTATGCATATTGGAAGGAAACAACATGACATTTCAAACGTTCCTGTGCATTCAATGCTCTCTATGCATCAATGGCAAATCAGATGGACAGTTACTGTCTTGGATGCACATGGAGTGAGCAGTGTGATGGTGGAAGGTTGGGAGAGGAGCTATGAAAATGTGGATAGAGAAGAACTCGTGGCTAATAGGAACAGCAAGTTGGTTTATACATGTAAGCACAAGTCCAGGCAGGTTTATTTGTAATGCACGTTTCATGTGACAATTCAAAGTCTTGTACATTCATTGTACATTAAAAAAATAGCAAAACAATACACCGGCAGAACTTCAAACTACACTGCACCTTTAATTTCAGATTGCTGGTAATTAACTCTCGCTGATGCGCGTTAGGAATGCAGCAAATAGATTTAGGTCTGCGACTTCTATGAGTTTAGATCAAAAGTCAGTTAAAACAACAATTAATAATCCAAAACCTAGTATGTCATTCACAAAAAGTCATAACAAACCAAAAGCCCCTACTTGAATTTCCGGAAGTGATGATGCAAAGACAACAGCAGTTTTTGGAAACAAGTCCAACCAGTTTCCAATTCCAAAACACCACAACCCCATTTCTCCAGCTGCTGTCACATGTCTTAATGTTCCAGTACATAATATACAATATTAAAATCTTATCTGTAAAGATGCAATTGGAACCACTTTTTTTTATGATAGCATCCCTTTAAAGAATATTTACCGCAGAATCTGCCTTCTGAACTAAACTTGTGGGGAAAAAACTGTAAAAGTGAAGTGTTGGCCCAATATCATAGAGTTAGGAGAGTGTGGTGCTGATTACATGTGTTTCTATTTTATCCATTCAATCTATATCACACAAGGTAGGGTGAGTATCAGGAGCATCTTTTTATCATTCAGCGGACCTCAAAACCATCACAAACTCTTGTTATTTTCGAAAACAGTACTAACAATCTATTAATTGTGGCAACAGTGTGCATCGCATGGTATGCTTTCTGTAAACACTGTGCAAGTAAGAGGTCATATTTTGTACTTGCAGGCCCCCCTTCATTTTGCACTGAAAGAGTTTATTTATCCATGTGTCTCTGCATTTAACATTCCAGGTAAAATTCCTGTCATTTTGTAAGGCTGATTCTGATCTGGATCTGGATTAATATGAGCAGGGTTTCCCTTTTATTTCCACGTGGAACTGATTAAGCTCTTTACTTCTCTTACAGAAACATCACATACAAGGGAGTTAAAGGTCACCATTCCCTAGGGATGTCAAAGGGACTCCAATGTAAACAGTGACATCACCTGTCAAACTAAAAACCTAACGCGGACGCGCACTGCACACACACCACCTGCCATGTGAATGGGAATGGTAGAAGCAATGACCCACAATTTAAAAAAGAATGACTTTAGTCTGAGCTAAACGAACTCAAACGATTTTGACAGTAGTATAAACGTCAAAAAGAGGCTGCACATCACAGCCACGTGTTTTTTTCCTCTCTTTTCTTTTTTTCATACGATACGATGAACCCTGAAAAAACTTCACAAACAAGACGAACCACATCCTCAGAACGTTTTCTGTTGAGAGATAGTTGAAACTCAGTAAATAGAATATTTCACGCACATTTACCTCCAAGGATATTAAATGCCATAACTTCACTACTGAGCTGATTTGGGGTGTCTGGACAACAGCTTTGAACACAACCCCACTAACCAACTAAAGAAAAGTCGTGCTAAGTAACTCGCGAAAACCTAACTAAAACTTGTGATGAGGTGACCTTTTGAGGACACGGTGACACAAACTTACCAACCACTGTTGTCTGGTCCGCTTAGCATCCACCAAATCGCCGCGCGAGGACTGGTTCAACACACGCTCTGCTAAGTTTTCGTTGGACTGGACTCGCCTCACAACTCTCGTGGAGACGGTTGACGCAGCAGCTCGTGCAACTGCGCGGTCCTGCTGCTGCTGCCTTCAGGTGCTCCTGGGAATATTCTGTATTTGTTGAACAAAGTTTGGCAAAAGCACTCCGGTTGACTTTGTGCTGATACTAAAGATTATTAGTCAAACTGTTACCCTAAGAAAAAATTTTGCCTTTAAAATCTTTGCATTAGAACAAAGGCAAGGCAAATGAATTTATTTACCATATTTACAATTCAAAAATAGCAGATTTACGTGAAACATGAAATGTATGAAAATAAATTGTGGCAGGTTCATGCAATAAAAATGTGGATAAGATATCAAATTAAAAACAATTAAGTTTCATAACAAACCGGAATATGAATTGTATTGTGGCCCTAAACCATTTAAAGTTTTATAAAGAAAGTGCAGGATTTTAAAATCAACATTTGGATGGACAGGAACCCAGTATATGAACCAATTAGATAGGCTACAATTCAGTTTTCTGGTTTTAGTGAAAACTCCAACACCTGTCTGATCTTATAGGCAGACCTACAGTCATCAAATCTACTATAGATAAATACATGGACTTGCTTGTTTGAATGACTTTGTAATACAATTTAAAAAATGTATTCATCAAAAGAAAGGCTTTCTAATTTTAAATATTTTAGTCTGTGATGCAATTACATATTAAGACAATGAACTAGGGATGCATGCACATAAATACCAGCTCAACATCGATATCAGAATTTATTCAGCTTGTTTTGTGCTATCAGCCATTGTTAATAAATATGATCAAATCAAACATTTATCAGTTATATTCTTGCTGTGTTGCACTGGCTTTTCCCTGAAACTGAAAATATTAATTTATTTAGATTTGATTGGGCACAAAAAATATTCAATTGGAACATAAGGAACTGTTTATGTTAATCTTGATCCAGTCTTGGCAACTAACATGGCAACTGTTCTTTGATCTGAGATGCTCCAGAGCCATATATTCACTTAAACTCAGCTTCCATTAATTTAATCACCTGCACTAACTCTACGTCATCTCTCCTATATAAGAGCCATATGTAATGTTCATGCATTACATTCTCCTGGATTAAGATGTTTCTTACCTGACACTCAGAAAAGTAAAAGACAAAGTGATATTACTACTACTACTACCGTGGGATAACAGTTCCTAGGTAGACCAATATGATGATCCTTAATGTAAAGTTTGTGGAAGCTAAACAGAATAAAAACCTGATTATGATAATTTGTAATGCATATAGAGGGTATGACACATGAGACTTTTGAAGCAACAGTTCTTAACCATGGTCACATCATCCATATTTAAAGCACATTGGGCTTAATTGCCATATATCCAACAGCACTCAAAAGCATCCTCGCTTTCCCTCTGGGTAGCCAAATGAACTGTGGACAGGAGGACAATAACTGCGGTTCTATAGTAGCCTGCTGTGTGTGTGTGTGTGTCACTACATTGGAATGCTGGCAACCATTCTCACCGTAGCCAGTTTTCTACTTTATATGCTGCACATCTTATGCTTCTTTTTTTTTTTTTTTGCCCCTAGTCTACAATGATTCTTCTCTACAGGCCTAAAATTCAATGAATGGGAAAGACTTAATCCTTGTTTACTTTGCTTTAAGGGTCAACAACCGAGTTGTTAAATTGCTCTCTCTCTCTCTCCACAACTCCATTTAAGTTGCCATTATTGTAAGCTGCTTCACACACGTGCATGAATAAGACACCCTTTCCCCCCTGACAACTATAACTGCATTTATTTCAACTTGGAAAATGAGAGATTAGTTTCCAATTCATTCTGGCTCCACTGATGGGAAGTATTATGCCATCCGACAGGAATGTGCAACCCTTCCATTCCTCCAACTCTCCTCCACCCTGGAGCATGCAAACCTTTGGGAATCCCCTCCTCACTAATTTAAAAAAGGTGGCTGGATGGCTTTTCAAGCATTATCTTGCATTAAACATCACCATGTTTACAGAGGCATTCCCTAAATATTACACACAGTTTTATCCAAAAGATCTGTGCATTATCATTTCCATGGCATTTTATATGATGCTGAACAACATTGTTTATAGGATCCATAAAATCCAATAAAACTTTACACATTGTGAAATTATGTTCAGCGATGTTGTTAGGGATAAAATGCAGTCCATGCAGGTTAGAGGATCTCTATTAAAGGTGTGCAAATAGAGGGTAAGTAATCAGATTCAAAGGAGGAAGTATCCCTGCTTTCACATGAAGTTTCAGATATATTATCCTGTCAGAAAATGACACGAGATAACACACACACACACTGATGAAAGCAAATATCATATGTTCAGTATTTGTGCACACACACCAACTGAGAGATGCAGGCTTATCTGGAAACTACAGATTGCGTGTGTGCAGGAAAAATGAGTGGGTACTGGTCTGCAGCATGAATACAGTATTTTACAGGCTGGCAATCATATGGAATTCTATCAGACTCCATGTACACATAAAGAGCTAAAAAAAATAACCAAGGGAGATTTTTTCTTACTGAAATTGTTTGGGGTCTTTTTCAGTATTTTGGTATTTTTTCAGTACGTTCTGTTTTCAAATATTACATTTAAAAACCTGTCCAAAATCAACTCTGGTGGCAAAATAAACAAGTGGTAGAAGATGCCACATGCCACATAGCTGTATATATATATATATATATATATATATATATATAGACACATAAATACACACACACACACACACACATAGTCTATAACTCCCAGGCGTTACATGTCTACTCCATGTATTCCATTGGGTTGGAATATTGAAGACAAAGTGGCAGAAAGACCCCACAACTCATAGACCGGATGTTTACTTCCATTAATAGTTAATAATTGCTCTATGTGACATCAGTGTTTGGATTATGACTGAGACATTACTGAGGCAGAGAGAAAGTCCTTAATTTAGTGGATCCTGCCCTCTGCTGTCTGACAAATAACAAAACATTATGCATAAGAACGGTCCTACACTTCCCTGTTCGGTGTTATCAGAACATTTTCAGAAATAATTGCTGATTAACTCTTTTCGGTAACTTTTTAATAATTCTAATAGAATATCCCAAATCCTAAAAAAAAACCTGTGTGGGGGAAAATAAAAATATACCCTTAAATTGTTTGTTGGAAACAATCACTCGCTCCATCTTTTGCCCTACCAAATACAGATTTAAACAGAAGTATAATTAACACTGATACAATAAAGTAAACTTTATTAGTAGTACATTTGGTAGTGCAGATAAACAGTAGTGATAGTACTTTATAGAAGTATAGAAGATTATGACTATGCCACAATTAATTGCTCTCCTAAAACTACTGATAATCTCAGTTTCAGGTTTTTCTGGTTATTCTTTCTTGCAACAAGAAGCTGCTTAGCTTTTCACTTATTTCAGTCTTGGCAAAAGGTTTGCTCTGCAACCTTGTTTGGATCCGGAATAACATCTGTGGCACCATCTGCAAGCAGTTAACCATCTCAAATTTCATTCAGGATTAATATCTATCCATCTATTGGTATATTCTTGTATTAAAAAGATATTAGTTATAACGTGTAACAGTGGAAAACGCCTGTATACCATTTTAAAAATGGAGGAAAAAACAAAGGCACAGTGTGAATACACCCAAACACAACAATGTTGCTTAGTATTTTTCTGAGCAATATTATCACCCTCTACCTGTTCTTTGGCCACAGTCTGTGTTATACCACTGTTGTTTATTGCTTTCTAGAATAGGAAGAAAACTATTTATCTTATAATCTAATTAATCTGTAAGTCTTATAATGCTTCAGGTATAGGCAATGCCCCCTCATTGTTTGGGTGTGCTTTGTAAGTTTCACTCAGTGTTTAAATAATTTAATGAAGTGGAATTTCCCAGGGGATTCATGCAAGTGGTTTGACAGCAGAATTTCCATTTTCAGGCGACAATTTATGAACATGCAAGTAGAGAACACAGAGCTTGATTTATAAATTCACATAGAATTTATTATTAAATTATAATATGGTATATGTAATCCATCAGTATACAGAATTACATACATCTCAAATAATCATTTGATGTAAAGACTGAAATACTTAAAAAGTATGCAAGCACCAAAGTATAAAAACCCTACAAACTGCTTTACTGGATGTAGAAAGCCCTGAGACTGTTCACCTAGCCAGCTGGAAATACTACCAGTATTCACGTCAGTTAAACTATTATTCTGAGCAACATAAATCAATGCTAAAGCAAATGAAAAACAATAATATAAGTAGAAGATGAAAAACTGAGGAGACTAAATCTATGAACAATGACTGCTTGTGCTAAGGATTTTCTTAGATTTCACCTTTGAATAGTCAAATTGCGCATAACTTAAAATAAGTCATATTCAATAGCTTTTTGTATATTTTTCAATTAAATAATGGGCACTTTTTATTCTTTTGAAGGATGGATGGACATTTTCTATTTATTTATTTTTTTCAAATCAGCAATTCATGTTATTTTAAACCACTGCAAATTTCACAAAGATAAGGTTTTCTTATCGAGTGCCGTCTACCAGTATGGAGAGGGTGATATGACACTGGGCCTTGCACTATATAAATATAAAAACCCCCGGAACAATCACTGGTCAAAAACATAAAGGGACATTTCAGAAAAGTGCAAACTCAGTTTTCACCTTTGCAACACTCCATTCTCTACATAAAACAACTACAATGGGAATCCGTTCTGATATAAAACTGCACTGATGCAGCTTTTAACAGGTTTAATGAAAACAGGAACACAAGTGTTTAAAAGATTACAAAGAAGAGTGTACATGATATTAACTACCTGTGTAGCAGCATTAAGCACTAATCCCCTCTGTTCAGTTACATTGCTCCTTATTACACGGTAATGTCACGGTAGTGCATAACTCATTGCTTAATGCTTAAAAGAAAGTACAATCTTCTGGTTTCTTCTTCTGTTCAGACAATGAGTCTGAACAGAAGAAGAAACCAGAAGATTGTATTTAAGTTTGAAGACAAAATGAATTTTTTTGAGGTTAAAAGAAAGTACTATATATATAACATATAAACAGCACACACATTTTACTGAGTTAGAAACCCACAATCTTGTAAATAAAGGTTTCTTACAAGATGAACAGATCTGAAGACAAAAACAAGGCAACTTTCTAAAGGTCAAAATAAATAGTCAAAAATATATTTTTTTATTTATTTTAAAATATGTCAACGCTATGTTTAAAGACCATATTTTGTGTTTTTTTTTCTGGGAATTTAATGTATCCACACTGATTTAACATCACTTAGACACACACAGTAGGACCTCAATTTGGCACAAGAATAAGATGTGTTTAAAACCGCTGTGGTTGATGCAAAAAACAAAAACAAAACAACAACACTCCACTGTAAAGCTTCCTCTGATGACATAGGATTGATTGTTTTGCTGTAATTAAACTGGTCTATGGGTTATGTAGTGAGGATGATTATACTGACAACTTGACACTGTGCTGAGCAGTTTTACCCTGATCGTGTTAGGTGTTTGAATTAATTCAGGATTTATCCTCCTACAATGGCTTGAAGCCATCTTTGCATGCAGCTGTTAAACAACAAAATATATTGGCAGGCTACTGATCATTTTTTCTACTAATAATATCTCACTTTGGGCATCATGAAAAATACATTTTAGACTGCCAAGAACATTAATGTTATGATTTAGTTTTAAGACGACAACATAGCTGCAGGCTGCAATGACCGGGACTCGGACAGCTACATGACTTAAGCATTTTTGGATCTTAACAAGCTTTCTAAAACATACTAAACTGCCTGGCCAAAAAAAAAAGTTGCCACCTGGATTTAACTAAGCAAATAGGTACGAGCCTTCTATTGGATAATTACTGCATGGAAGATTATCTTTCAGGTGGCAACAACTTACACAACCCTAACTGATACAAGGAGCAGCTTCTCATTTCTTAAAAAAACATGTGGAAAGACACATCCTGTGGTCGTGGAAAAGATGTCAGTCTGTTTAAGAAGGGTCGAATCATTGACATGCATCAAGCAGAAAAAACATCTAAGGAGAAACTACAAAAATTAGGTTAAGAACTGTTCAACACAATTATTAAAGACTGGAAGGATAGTGGGGAGCCATCGTCTTCCAGGAAGAAATCTGGTCAGAATGATCGTGATCTGCAATCATTTTATCGTTTGGTGAAGTCAAATCAAAGAAAAACAACAGTAGAACTCAGGGCTATGTTTAATAGTTAAAATAAGAGCAATTCCACACACACTCAGCAAAGGGAACTACAGAGATTGGGACTGAACAGCTGCATAGCCATAAGAAAACCACTAATCAGTGAGGATAACCTGAGAGTTTGTGATCCTTTCTTTTGGTGGCAACTTTTTTTTTTTTTTGGAGGGGGGTATGAATATTTAGAAACTGCTACATTGTTGGATTTATATATTTGTTTGAGAGAAGTAGTATTTGATGAAAAGGAAACTGAAGTGTACTAGTTTTAGTGTAACCTGTCTGGAAGGACATTGAAAGCACAATAAAAGAGTCTGCATCTCTCTCCATTTTTAAAAAGAGGCTTAAACAAAAATTCTTACTAAATTATGTCTGTTATTGATTATTTTACACTCTAAAAATATTGATTATACAATATTTTTAGAGTGTGTTGAGGACTGAAAATGATGAACTTCTCTTGAGTGTATGTTATTATGTTTTTTTTAATTCATGTGCCATAATCGGATGTGTTTGTGTCTGTGTGGGTATCTCTGTATCTGGAGAATCTGAGGAACTTTTGGGATCAAGGTTGGAAGGTTTGGGGGGAAACTGGAAATTGTTTTTTTAATTTTGTGACTTATTTAAGGTAGCTATTAAGTGTCTGGTGCCCCGTTTCATAAGCTACTGATGGCTTCTGGGAAGTCCCATTTTTACTAAATGTATTTTGATTAAATGTCTTTTGTATTTGTATCTTAAATTGATTAGTAAAATAAAGAACCAAACTGATGTAACTACAAAAATCGCAGCAACATCATACGTGCAAAAGAGGGATATTTTCATCTATTTAGACATGTTAACAACAATCAAAAATACTATGATTAATTCAGGCAAAAATATACTAGGCTCCTGGCTTTGCATGTATTGTCAAATATTTGGGTAAACTTTAATCAGACAGTAAAAAGTAGACAATGTGCATACAATACTAAGAGACAAATGGTACTGCAAGTGCATATATTCACATTTTTGAACATCATTTACTATGTCACATCTTCTATCTGAAGAATAGTATTTGAAAGAAGATTTACAGAGATTGCAATTGATGTTCCATAGGAACTGAACTGAATTCCATCAATCCATGCAACCAACTTAATGTTTCAATGTTCGCATTTGCCTCCTAGTGGTAAAGTGCAATGCACTGTGGTATAAATGCATAATGATGACTTCTCAACGTGTGTCTCAGTTTGGGTCAGTTGTACTTGTCTAAACGCAACAGAAGTTAGTGAAAATCCTGTAAATGGATTAATAAAAATTCATTGGCTTGAAAAATCCAAATGGATTTAATTTAATGAAAAACCTCAACTCTGTAGTTCATCCCAAATCACATTCAGGACAAAATATACAAAAAAAGAAAAAATAATAATTTTTGGGTGCAAGTTTTGGGATCGGATTGGTGAGGGACATTTAATACCATACCATCAAGTTTAGATCTTGTCATTTTTTCTTTACAAACAATTTTAGTGGAGAATAAAACCAGAACAAAAAAAAGAGTAAAAGTACTTGCTGCAGCTTTGCTGCTTGAGCCATTCACAAAGTGCAAAGTAACATGAGAAAATAAACTTGTGCAGTTTTAGGATTTAAAAGAAAATCTGTATAGTCTTAGATGAATCATCTCATACTAAGTTTGTGGCCATCAGCACAGTGATCTGAGAGCTGCACGGTACAAGTTGCTGGTTACTTGTCAGTTGTATCAGGGGAAGCTGGAGGCTATCTCTCCCTGCATCAGGCACTTCTAAAACAGTACAGAAATGGAAAACGGAGTAGAATCATCATTTGGAGGATAACTGGGTTAGATTTAGATGCAAATGTAATTTTTATGTAATAAAACAAGAGATAAAATCCCTGAGAGATTCATACAGAATGACCCTGTTTTCAAGTAAGAACTTGTCGCCGATGCTCTGATTTTATTATCTGCTTTTTCTTTATCATTTATGACTGAAACTACTGTAGTTTAACAACAACTGAACTATCTCATAGGTCAGAACTATATGTAAGTCCTAAACTGAGGTAATCATCCAAAAGTGCTGAATACAAATCAAAATTAAGTTAAATATGCTAGTTTTCTAAATAATGGGACAATATGACATATCCCAGTCTTACTTTGGCAATTCCATTTTAGCTAAAACAACACAAAAAAGAACTGTAGATATCCTGCCTGCTTTTAACTCAACGGAAATTTAAGTTTCAGTCATAATATGGTTTTCATTAAGTTGGAAAAAGGAAGGCCAAGCAGCCACAGGCTCCAAGGATCAGAATATGCCTTTTGGCTTTTCTTCCACTTACTCCTTTTAGAGATGTGTTTATGTATGCATTCAAAAAAATACACATCAACTGGTTGATTCTTAAGAATCAACATATATTAATGTAGAGCAGTCAGTTCTGAATTTTAAGTAACACAGCTTCATAACTACATCCTTATAGATGTGACCTTAGTTATGATTTTGCTTTTAAACCTTCAAGGAGCCTGAACCCTCAAACTGCTTTGCATTCAAATAAAGAAAACACATATTAAATCAGAAGCACAGCAAAATAGAAAAAAATAATACTAAATAGATATAATAAGTGACTTCTGCCTCAGCTCTTGCGAGAGTTGGCATACCACTTCCTAAATGCTACTCCACTGGTGCTGGCAACTACACACAGCGCCCCTCCCAGGCTCCACCAGGTTGGTGCTCGGTTAAAGAAAATGAACTGGAAGAAAAAGGCCAGCACCACATCTACCGTCCTCATCAGGGCCACAGGCCCAGCTTTCTCTATCTGCAGTGCCTTTGTAAGGAACGTCTGGCCAGCAATGCCCAGAACAGCGATCAGCATCATTATCCAGCGATCGCGGCCACAGGATGGGAGTTTCCATTCCCCGAGGACGGACAAGGCGATGATGCACTCAATAAGGCCGATGACAGCGTAATACCACACAGAAAGGTAGTAGTGGACGCTCTTCCCCATCTTGCGAAGAATAACAAAAGTAAAAGCAGCTCCAACCGCTCCTGCAAGGAAAGCAATTTCTATGACACAGCATGGAAACACAAATCTGCATCATAATAACAGTAAATGAAAACTTAAAAGGACAGAAGTTGGTGAAATAATTCACAAACCACTGGGAAGTTTTACTAAACCTAACTGTAACTTCCGCCCCTTGTCAATGTCAGAAGGACCATTTGTATTGTACCATTGTATTTGGTGTGAATTTAGGATTGTTCACATATGGTGGCAGGAAAGAAAACAAAGTTGAAATGAAAACTGAATTAATTCCTCCATAATTATACGAGACACACTTCAAGAAATCTATGCGGCTCCAAAAGAAAAGTAATAACCAATATCTGCTTGGTTGAAAATTCAGGCTGCAACTTTAGCTTTCTCCTTCTTACATCAGCTTGTTTGGGGGCTGATAAATCATGGAGGACTTCTTTGACAGGAGCTATTCAGCAACACAACATGAAGGAGACCTCTCCTTTGAGAAGAGCCATTATTAATTGGAAGGAGTGAATCCCCCAGCTGGGTCTGATGTGCCGGGGGGGGGTCCTAACCCAATGCATATACAAAGTCATAGCATCATATTTCAACCTAAGTGCTTTTCCCTTATTTAGCTTGGAACCAAGTGTTAATCATGTCACCTGCAAAAGCAGCAATAGTCCCCTTGACGTGGTTGCTGTAATTGCCCTCAATGCCATGGAGATGCTCGCCAAAGAGGAATGGCGGGCGAGCAATGAGGATGACTCCAGTTAGGGTAAAAACGGTGAAAACACAGTCCCAGATGGTGCATTTCTCTTTCAGGAATATCCAAGCCAAGAGGGAGGTAAAGACAGGATTGCTGAAGGGTCAAAGACAAAGAGGAAGAGAGACAGAGCATGAGAAAAAGTAACAAGGCTGGTTGAATAGTTTGAGAGAAATATGTTTGTCTTAGATGAGACTCTTTTAATCTATTTTGCAAGACATTTCATGAATAGCTGACAAAACCTGCAGTTCAAGAGCTAAATAATTCAAAAAGGACAGAATTGTATTTTCAAATGTTGATACAATCTTGTTCAATCCAGAACATTTGAGCTTGTAGCAGCACTCACCTGAACATGATAACAGTGGCATCTGCCAGCGGCATCTGCTGAACTGCATAGAAGAGCATGATCATTGCATTGGAGCCGAGGAAACCTCGAAGCACCAGATAAATACGTTTATCTCTGGGACCAAGGAAGCCTGTCCTAGAGGAGCAGATACATGAAGATGATGGATGAATGGATGACTGAAAGGATGGATGACAGGACTGACTGATAGAGGAAGTGATTAAAAAAAATGGAAAGGGTGGATGGAGAAAATTTAAGGGATGACAAAAAGGATGGCTAAAGAAATGGATAGATTTAAGTGGGAATGACAGTGATGAATGGATACATGGATGGGGCTGAAATAAAGGAGGAGAGGCAGATTTGTAGTTGATGAATTAAGGGAAAAACCAATGTAGAGGATGAAATGATAGATGGAGGAGTAAGTAGATGAATGAATAAGAGCACTGGTGGTAATGTTTGACTTTCCAGTTTATCTTTGGATACAATTTTTGAAATGTATTTACTAATATCAAGGAAACAAAGAAAGGGAATTTATGATTGCCAGGAGTTATAGGGCATAATAGGCATTTTGACAATATAAGCTATAATTTCATGCCAGAAGGTGTAATTCAGAGCCGTTCCAACTTGGGGATTATACTGTATATTTTCCCACTAACAGCATGAGAGGAGTTTTACGTATCTCTCACAATATTTTGACAACTTAATATTTGAGCAAGGAAGCCAGGATATTTGCCTTCAAAGTGGGTGAAGAGGCATGAGCACAAAAAATAGGAATCCCTAGGGAAAATTCCTGGCAGGGTTAAGTGCTACCTCTGAGGGTTTATGCTCTCAATCTACTCACAAAAGCACAGCCTAGGAGCATAGAGCATACATGGACCTTTTTATTAAAGTCATGCTTACTTGTGGTAGATGAGTAAAGGCGCAATAAAAACCATCTGGAAGAAGCAGCGTATGGCGCTTATCTCTATGGCGTGGATTCCATGGATGGTTTTCACCAGGAGGGCAATGATGGAGAAGAAAACAGTAGATAGGAATGCATAGAACAAACCAAGACCTTGACATCTCTTTAGTTTCTCTGTGCATGAGAAGAAGAAAAAAAGATTTCAACATTAATATGAGGAGGTGGAATATAAAACACAAGGCTCAAGAGGAGCATTAACATTCCTCATTTTAAAACCGGCTAATTATCCTGATACAGTAAATACAGTATGTGCATGTTGGATTTAAAAAAAAGAAATAATTTTGCACACCGAAAACAAGACCTGCCAACCTGCCGTGATGTGTTTGTAGTACTTCCTTTTGGACAAACGAACTAATGTTTGCAGAGATTGAATTTCAACTTGAAGCTACACAAGCATCCTTCTCATGGTATCTGCTTTCTTATCCTTTTGTTTTGACAGATTCTGAGAAAAACGTTTATAAAAATATATTCTCATTTTCATTTTGATGCTAGCAGCCCTCCTGGAAAAAAAACATCCTCTGGATGGCACATACAGTACATGAATGTGGAGATTATCCATGGCATGTGCAGTAATGCAGACACATACTACAAGAGATGCTAGCTTTGAACTGTTCAAATGATGACTCTGAAGGTTCCCTTCATCTGTAGCCTGCAGTTATTGCAAGTCATTGAAATTTTCCTCTAGGATGATTAAAGTATTTTTCAATTTAATACTCGAAAAAGGATGTTTGGAAGCAATCACCTACTATTAAAAAATAATAAAAGAGGAAAACAGTGTTTATTTTCAATTGTTACTCAAAGCTTAGACCTTAATGTTCACAGACAAGACCGGAAGTACATTTTAGTGCAAACATTAATGTTGAGAAAGAATTTTGTTGCTGAAGTTGATACATGACATCTGTGTGCATGAAACAATCGTGTTATTCTCTAAAGTTTTGACACTTGGAATATATTCATTATTTTATTTTCCTTTATCTAAATATTCTGCTTATTTTGGATTAGGCAAAGTTAGAGGACTGTGCCATCTGTGTACCATGATAGTTTTTCAATTTCATATTGACCATAATCTCGTTTACATGGGGACTTGGATTTGATTTTAAAAATGACAATTTTCCTTTAAGGGTAAAACAAGATGGGCCTACACTTTTAAACTCAGTACTTGTGTCCTTTCTCACATTGCTGTTTAACTTCAGATCAACTACAAACAGTCAAATTTACTTACATGAAGGGAGGGAAACAACTAATAAGTATAGGTAGCGTACATTTCTAACTTCCTTGTGAACTGAAAATGAATAGTCTCACTTCTCCATACAAGGTAACAGCAATGGGAAAACTCCCTTTGTAGTTTCAAACATCTCCTTTTGGTTGATGTGCAATTTCTTATTGAGTTCAGTAGAACAAAGGTGAAAAGAAACAAAGAAATAAAGCTCATCAGAAGGATTCATATATTTAAAAAAAAAAAAAATCAAAATTCTGAACGTTATCTTCAAGTGAAACAAAATCCCACAGGTCTTGTGATCCTGTTACTGTAAAAGTGCACAGTCATCCATCCTTTGTAAGGATGATGGAAAATTTTAAGCTGGCTTACAGCAGTCTATCAAACAGGAAGGCCACACACTTAGCAACCCAGCTGCTCACACGCTGCGCATGAGCAGGGGAAGAATGAGTGGAGTTCTAGAGTGAAGAAATGAAGATATTTACAAACAAAAACGGCCTTAATTTAATCTAACAAAGCCGAATGAATGATAAATGGTTCATTAAATGGTTTATTTACGCACTTGAAACCTGCTTTATAAACGCATAAACTTGGAAAGCGGGGGAAAGTAATACTATAAATCGTGTACAATGTGCTTTTCTGTTCCTTTAGTATATCCCAGTTTATAGGTCAATGGCACACACGTGACTTTTGTTATCGATATTAGTCAATGGTTGTCACTGATACGTGACGTAGCACTGTTGTATAACGTGAAACTAAGCAGGAAGTCATTGGTTGTCCGTTCGTTTCTGCGTGTTCTCTCCACTAAAGTTCACTATCGCAAACAGCGGCACGTGGAGATTGGGATAATAGTGGTGTAATTTAGAGCTCCTCTACCTTCACGTGCGCGTCCTTCTGGGGAAGATGCGTGCTTTCTTCTGACGCAAAACGCCGGTAGACACAGCGTTTCCTTCTCGCTGCTTTCCAGTGGATTTTTGCTTCTACTCGCTCCCTCCTTCTCTTCAGCATCATCAACATGAAGGCAATTACTTCGCAAATGAATTCTCTCTTCTGTCTGTTCGTCACTGCCGAGTTCGTCTTCGTGCTCGTGGCAGCTCTGTTCGTCATGGCTGACAACTTTATGAAACACCACCGTCACGTCGTCCTCTGCTGTTAAAGCCCGCTCGTGCGTACAGTGGTTGCAGTCGCCCATGCTAAGATGTCACGGCTAAGCGGCAGCATGCCTCAGTGAAAATACTGTCCGTTGTCTCCGCTGCCCTGAGAGACTGAGAAGGCAAGGTTAATCACTAACCTTGGTGTTTCAATACAGACTCTCGTGCAGTGGTTACTTTACCCACAGGGGGGCAGAAGGGAACTCAGCGTAGCTCTGCTGGGAAACTAAAATATTGCTGAACGTTCGCGCTCCTTTCATTGGGTGTCATGTCAAATGAAAACGGGCTAATCAGCCCAACCATAATATATTTAACATTTTATAACTTCTCGCGATATCTCTATACAAGCACTTTGGTCTTGGGCTTATTAAGGGGGGGGGGGGTTACATCAGTACTGATGATAACTCATTGGATCATCATGAATGCAAAAGCATAACTGCAAACCAACAACAATTAAATGAAAGTTCTGATTCAGTCTTTTATTACTACTTTACATAAAATACAATGAGCAAGATGACAACTTAACCAACTAGATTAGACTGGACACAAGTAAATCTAGTGTTTTGCAGAGTGGCAGCCTAAAGGAGAGATCTTTATTTTTCTACTATTTCTAGAATAAATTCTACAGACTATCAAAAATAACACTGACTCTGCTTCCCTCTACGTACAAAAGTAATATAAATTACAAGTATTGTAAACACATAAACACTATATTTGGCAAATTGTTGTCTGGGATGTTGTTAATTGTTAGCAATATTCAGCTTCCTTTTTGAGAAGAGGAGGACCGATGAAAGCACAGGTAGCATGTGCCGCACAGTGGTTGGCTCTGAGTTGTGGAGTAAAGACAATTGTTTTGTCAATGAGGGAGAAAAGAGGTAAGAGTGCAGTGAAAGAGAAAGGGCTGGGTGACAGTGGGATGCTTCTAGTTGAGTTATTCATCAGAGACCAATACTATGAGTGTCTATCATGCAAACACTCAATGTAGTTATCTTTCTCAATGTCTCAGTGTTTTGTAGATTTTTCAATACACTTCTTTAAGTGTAAATAATCATTTACAAGTTGACTACTTGCCAAGGATGATAAAATTCTTAATTTAGTTGGTTGGAAGACTGTATTATCAAGTTAGATCTTGTATTGATACTCTAACCCTAATATTGCTATCTATATAACAGTTGTTTTAAAATGTATGGGAAAAAAAAAGATTTTTCAACATTTGTAAAATTGTATTTGTACAATACTATCAAATGCCACCGCAAGCAGGGTGAGATATGAATCCCCTGACTTCCAGTCAGTCAACAGATACTTAGAAAGCCTCGATCTTTTCAGCTCTTGTAAACAACAACAAAAAAATTGAACCTACAGGATGACAAATATTCTAAACACATATCCAAATACATGACCAAACAAAGTTGAAAACCTGAACCCTTAACCCAAATGAAGAGGGGATCTGGATATTTTGGACTGTACCGTTCTTGGTCCAGTTGTCCTTAGAGGGTAAGCTCACTGCAAATAAGTTATTATTCACAGGGACTGCCTTAATTCTAAAATGAAACATTTCCATTCCCATGGTTTATATGGGAGTGATCATTTCCAGGATGATATTATGCCCTCATACATTCTTTATGAGGGGTCAATAAATAGTTTGATTGTTATGAATCATAAGCTATTGCCTTTACAGTCATGACATTTGAACCCAAAGGAATATTACAGTATGTGAGATCTTGAAACCGTGTTAGACAGCATTTTTTAAATCTATAGCACAGTAAAAGCCAATGAAAAGCCAGTACCGATAATGAAGAGGTGGCAAATAAGACACGGACAACTCATTCTACCCGTGTGGTAATAGGCAGCTACTCGTTGGATTATATTGTGTTGACTTTGCATTAGCTTGAAGAGGCTAACGACTAGCATCCCTAAATTAGTGACACACTGTAGCTAGTGCTGGCTTATCACTGATTGAATCAGCTAGCTTCACAGGAACATAGCTTCCTGCTACATAGCTTCTGCCAAATGCTCATAAGTCTTATCTTTGGCCTTTTACTGTGCCATATTTCCTCAAAAAATCAAAACCCAAAATACCTTTGATAAAATGGTGTTCCACTCATTAGAAAATCAAGTTGTTCTGGCAAAATATTGTAGCCCAACATCGAGAGATTTTCTCAGCAGTTTCCTTTCATTTGTCACATATTCGTACTCAACAGTCGGTTTTATACGGGAGTTATCTTTTCTCAAAGGAATTGCTGACTTAATGAAGACTCAAAAAGTAAAAAAAAGAAACAAAACAAAACTGTACCGCCTCCTTTTTAAAAGAAATATTTCACTCTTCACCAAGTATTGACCGACACCATCAATTATCTAGACCTTTCTAAGTCCTCTAAGAGCAATTAAAAATAATTTATGGACCTGAATCACAGTACACATCTCTTATAACAGTAGCAAATGTGGTCTGAATGACAGACAAAAGTGGTGAATTCATGACTTTCTTATCCTAAAAAATACTGAAATTCATTTTTGAAATAGTGAGTAAGGCATTTCAAAAAGTAAGGATGGCCATATTAGGGACTTATCCACTAGTTAAAACAGGCTGTCAAGTATTAGATATAAGGAACTGTGAAAAATAGGTCATGTGTCAGACATAGAATAACCTCAATAATCATAACCAATTAAACTGCTTCAGCTTCTCAAGTTCTGTCTTAACTGAAGTAGGTCCAGATAGTATTTGTAAAAATCCCTTCAGATATTTTGAGATTTTGCTTGGAGCCTAATTTTGTTTGAGATATACATTATGGTCAAAAAAGTTTAGGAGCGATCCAAAGAGGACTGACAAGTCCAACAAAATCACAGAAGAAACCATCTGAAAAGCAATGCTCCACAAACAAACAAGGTGTTTAAATACTCAAATCGATCCTGAGGTGCTCATATATCTGTGTTTTTCCCTTAAAGCTGGATGCAAGCAGGAACACCCTGTTGTCAACAGAAACGATGGAAAACCCTCGAGGCGCCTGGATACTCAGCTCCTGAGATGGGACAAACTGGCCCCCCTTAGTGTCCCATTGGTAAACTTGCGTCAGTGAATAATCGCTGCCCAAAATGGCATACTGCCAGTTGCCGACGGAGACTGGCTGGAAGACCATAGAGCCACGGGAGGGAAATGTCTGGACCTCCTTGAACATGGCACCGTCCCAGCGCATCACCCTGGAGTCCCCGATGAATCTTGTCAAGCATATGAACAGATCACCTTTGAAAAGGACAAAGATTAGTTTAGACATTCAGCAACTAAATGTGGATCCGTAGGAGAGGAGCTCAGAAAAACACTTTACGTAATTCTAAATTAATTCATTGCTTCTTTTCAAAAGCAATTCAGTAAAAAGCCTCCTATGATTTAATCACCCCTTAAGAAAGGGAAAAGTATAGGAAATATTTAACGGAAATGATTTATGGGAATGTTTTATGAAAGTGACATAAAACCAATTTCAAAGTGAACCCTCCCTTTAAAATTCCAAGCAAGAAGGAACTACTGTGTCATAAATTACAATAAAAAGTATGACACATTTATATTTTTATTAAATCAAACCCATCAAAGAAAATGTTACAGACATATGACACATCTCAGTCTCACTCAATTTGAGTATTAAAATCATGGCATCTGGAGAAAGAATTCCCCGATATTACACTATACATAGTCTCCTCATAGTTTCAGAAATCAAAAGCTGCAGCTCTCACCTTTTACCCGAAAATGTTTGACAGAGAAGACGTCCTCCATGTCTGGTATATCAGTCCTGCGGTCAAACTTCTTTTGGCTTCTGTTCCACTGGTACACAACAGGCCTCTGAGAGCTGCTGGACAAAATCAGATGGGGTTTGTTGGAGATCTCCAGATATTCTACATCTGTGTCCCTGTACCACGGGTGGAGAGACTGGTGGGAGTAGAAGCCATTGCCATTCCATTTGTACACAGTTGTGGAGCCAGCCTGTGAGAGGAACACATATGTCACCTCAGATTAGTTTCCCTCAGAACATGTCTTTAATGCATAATTTTTAATTAATCAAAAGTGGATTTTAAAGTTAATTATTTCAAATGAGTTAAACATAAGCATGCATATTCCTGAGTGTCCCCCCATGCATATGTAGAAGCATATGCAAAGATTTGGCAATACAAGACTAAGCAGGAGCAGACACGAGATGACATGTATCACAGAAGAACCCCAGGGGAAGACATGGAGACATTATTCACACAGGGGACACAGTAACACCTGTACAGTATTTTGGCATCAAATGCAAAAGCCTAATCATTACTGTTCTTCAAGCTGGCCATAAATGTCAGCCATGTAATGTTTATGTTTCTACTCCAAAACAGGCGTTTTTCCCCTTTTTTTGAGTGTGGAAAAATAAAAGTGAGGAAAAAGCCCAACCTTAGAGCTATCAGCGATCACAAAGAAAGACTCCCCATCGATCACAAATGTCTCAATGTCATTGGGTTTGCGAATCTTCAGGATGTCAATGTCCTGGATCTTGATGAACTTGCTGGCAGAAGAGTCACGTTTATAAATGTGTGAGCCTCCAAACAACTGGGCCACAATGACAAAGAGGTGGTTGTCAATCACCATGGGCTTGCAGACCACAGTGGAGGTGCCTTAACAGTAAAAGAACAAAGAAATGAAGATGCACAAAAGAGCAGTAGTCAGATAATAATTGTATCAAAAGCAATAGAGAGCCATATAGACTTTGTTTTGTATCAGCAAAAAACACTTAAAAATCTTTGGTGCAAGATAGAACTCCTATACTTAAACTGCAGTTTAGATGAATGAAAAACAATCTTGAAAGAAATGTATTCAAGATAAAAAAACAAAACTATCAGGAAAATTTTTAAAAAGCAGATTCTGTGGAAAAAGGCCTTTGTGATAAATCATCAACATGTTATATCCTTTTGCACCATGACTAAGTTACAGTTACAGTCTTGTTCACGCTCTTCACCCAGGACTGTGCCCCCACCCACCACTCTATCACTCATCACAGACGGCGAGGAGACCCCCTACAGAGAGGAAGTCCAGCATGGTTGAGTGGTGCTCAGATAATAACTCGGTTCTGTACACCACCAAAACTAAGCAGATCATCATGGACTTTAGGACCAGGAAGACCACACCACTCACACTTTCCATCAACGGTGAGAAGGTGGATGTGGTGGACAACATCAAATTCCTGGGACTTCATATCACTAAAGACTTCACATGGTCTCTGAACACTGCCCACCTGGTGAGGAAAGCCCAGAGCTTCCTCAGGAAGCTTAAGAGGGGGCGATCTCTCCTCTAAGCTCCTCGGGAATTTTTACAGGAGCACTGTGGAGAGCATCCTCTGTCAGGGTGTCATTGTGTGATGCTGGCTGCCCAGCACAGAGCAAGAAGGACTTACCCTGGGTCATCAAAACAGCCCAGAGGATCACAGGAGCAGCACTCCCAGACCTGGATGCTGTGTATGCTGGACGCCTACAGAGATGAGCTCATCAGTGCAACCAGAACTCATCCCGGACATTGCCTGTTTGTTCCCCTCCCATCAGGGAAGCGCTAACGGACAATAAAAATGGGGACAAACAGACTGAGAAACAGCTTTTTCCTCAGAGCTGTGGCCCCCATCACACCCCCACCTCCTAGCACTATCTCATGCACTCTCTACACTGCTGTGCAATATGTGGTCTATAACACATTCTTCAGTTCATATTTATTTATACATATTGTTGTAATTATAGTGCTTTGTTCCTTGCTTATATTTGTATATATGTGTATGTGTGTATGTACATACGTATGTTTGTGTGTTTATGTATGTATGTAGATGTGAATATATGTATATATAGGTATATCTTGTTTTTATCTCTTGAGTACTATTGCTGCAATTTGACTGTCACCAACAAAATTTTGTAGTAAATTTACAATGAGAATAAAGCCTCTCTTAATCTCTTGATCTTAATATTACTGCTATTGGTTGTTAGTTTGGAGTTTATTGCAAGTATTGCACATAGTTGATAAATTTAATGCAGTGGTCTAAATCTAAACTTACAAAAGCTCACCAGTTAAATGTGAATGGTTTTGAGTTATTGTATGAGACAGAGAGGGACAAAATACAATTCAGAAAATTTGTATAAATTTTTAAAAAAATTCTCTTATTTTGTCTTATTGATGCCATACTTTTTAAGAGCATTGGGACGAATACATGTTTGCCTCTGTGATTAATTTTTTCTTTGGCAAATGAGACTAATGAAAGTATTGTTGAATGCAAAAATATTTCTCCATGTGGGTTTCAGCTTCTCCTGTGACATGTTTTCTGTTTCATAAAGCCCCCAAAAGTTTTCACTGAGTGACAGATCTGGACTGCAGGCAGGCCAAAAAAAAAAAAAAAAAAACGGGATTATTTTACAATAGAGTAATACATATTAAGTATTGTTTGGAATCATCTTTTTCCCAAATCTGTATAAATCCTTAATGGTTCCTTCATTGCTTGCAAGTTAAAATGCCAGGTGCACTAATACATTAATGATAACAAATCAGATGCTCCCTCTCCTCTCTAGCCTGGAGGACACAGTATCCATAATTACCTTCAAGATTTTTAGATTTTAATACATCAGGACAGTGTTCAACTTCACCTTAGTACATCTTAAATTAGCTCTAGCCAACAACATGTGAAGTTTCTTGACAGTATTTCATATCTGTTTGTTTTCTTTGCATCATGCAGCAATGAACTGTGTTTACCAAAGCTGTTTTTAAGAAAAGTTCTTAAGCCAATATAGTGATTTCAGCTTCGCAATCATATCTGATTTAAATGCAGAGCTGCCTGAGAGGGCCAAAGATCACATCCACTGAGTTTGATAGTCTCTCACTACAAACTGCACTAAGGTGGAAATGGACCATCAACTCTGCCAACATCCAGGTTGTTTATGTTACTTTAGAAGCCATGGCCACCAATCCTCTCCCCAAACTTTAACCTTAACCATTTGAGGAAGATGGATTTTTTTCTTTGCATGCAAGAGGTATCTATATCTTATTTGCTTTCTATATTTCTATCTTAAGTATAGATGTGAAAAGTAACTAGTTCTTAAATTTTGTCATTTGAATCATTGAAGAGTACAGCAAATACTGAAGTTTATGTTGGACTTACTGATTCAACACAATCAAGAGAGAGTTCCTACTCTGTCTGCCAGTGATCCCCTTATAAATAATTACAGATTGTCAATTAATGTAGGAAAATTTCCAGTTTGCTGTCTGTTCTTCACTTGTTTTTATACTCACTTTCAATGGTGTCATAAGTTCTGAAGGTCATCTCGACATGATCCCATTCCAGGAAGCTGCACATCCCAGCAAAGGGCTGGGCAAACACAACGTACTGCTCGTTTCCAAAGGTGAAGGCCTCCACTGAAATTGACTCAAACTTCAGCAGCTGATAGGAGGCAAACTCTGAAAAGTATGATGTAACAGTTAACCTTGTCCTTTATCTCTAAGTAATTGATTCATGCTCACAAATTCTTGTCTAAACATGCAGGACGAGCATAACTTTGCATTTTCAACGCTTTAACATCAGCACTGAAATTGTTTCTAAGGACAGGGAGGAGATATGAGAGAGACTGGGTGGTGAAGTCACAGTGCTATGGTATTATTGTACAATAAGGCGGCAGACACTAAAGGATTATACCTGCAGTGATGCAGTCAAAAGAATGTGGCAGCAGGTCATTGATCTTCTTCCCTTGTTGAATGGGGGGGCCGCTGCAGTAGATCTGATCCAGGGTGGCATTGGTATGATGCATCCACTCCACCAACCACTTGAGCTTGCAGTCACAAATGAGATTGTTGCCTCGCAGATCCCTACATGCACGAATAGATAATTTGTTAAGATATAATATCAGCAACACTTGCCCTTAATACTGTTTTTTATTTTTATTTTTTTTGCTTTTGCCAGTCACTGTTCAGGCTCAGCTCCCTGCTGTAATCCCTGCCTCTCCTCTACTTGCTTGTTCTATGGCATCTAGCCAACAAAGCCACCACAAGTGTCCTATCTCCTGAGTACTCTCTGCTCATCACCCACTCACAGTCTGAATAGCTAGTAACCTTGGATGAGAGTGCTGAACCCACAGACACAGGCATTGTTCCAGCTGGTTATATCAGTGTGACCAAATGCAGGATCCAGCTCTTTTTTCCATGATCGACTTGTTTACCATTTACTCAGACGTTCTGGCATCCTAACCCAAGCTTTCCCCTGCTTCTTTTAGACTTGTATCCTCCTTTTTATCCCCTCTATTATAATGGGGAAGAGCTTTTTAAACAATCTTTTTCATCACCTCTTTCCTTGTACTGTATTTTTAGCACTATGGCCTCAAAAGGGAAAAAAAGGCAGATATCGCTCATCATTTACTGTAAATCACAACTACCTTAGAAATTTTTTTATTTGGGATAAAATCATGCTACTCATGAGCTATACTCTGAAAATGTTGAAGAGTAAGTATCAATTCCATTAAACAGACACATGTATGTAACTGCAGACATGTATGCATACACACACTTTGAATATACTTTGTCTAAACTGCAGACTCACACTTTGGTCAAAGCATCCATGCCCTTGAAAACATCTTTGGGCAGCGTCTCCAGGTTGTTGTAAGCCAGACTCCTAATCAGCAAAGAGGAACAAATAAGTACAGTAATTGAATCAGAAGTAGACTCTGCAGACAGCAGACATGGATATTCTCTTTCAAGCCAGAATGGCTTGAGAAAGAGCAGAATAAACAAGCATTTGTGCATCCATAATAATGAGGTCTGACCATATTCATGTGAAACAACACAGTCGTGTAAAATATTAGAATTGATAAATGCTGAATATGATGGGAAATTAGATTGTGTGAAATGTTAAAAACTGTAAAGTGATTTGTAAATCGTTTGAATATGATGTTCTACCGAAATATGCACAAAGTCAGCACATCTAATGAAATGTTACAGAGATATAATTTACAATTGAAACATTTCAATAGAAATATGTTAACTTTGTGTTTTATGCCAGCAACATGTTTGGTGTTGGAACGTCTCACAGCAGGCCTGATTGGGTATAAGAAGTTCTTAAAAAGGTAAATATAGGCAGAGATAGCACTATGGGAAATCATATTAGTTCAGGTATTTCCAGAAAACATTTTTCAATGTGAAATTGGAAGTAATTTTTGGAATTTTTAAATTGTAACAGTCCAAAATATCATAAAGAGAGGGCACAAAACCAATGCCGAAGATGGAAAGCTTATTGTCACCCCATGCACGATGGAGTACTTCTGAAAACCTGACACACCTCCGCCAATTGTCGGCCCAAGCTCATTTTAGATGGACTTAGTGACTTGTATAACAATCTGACAATCTAAAAAAGAAACGTCTGTTAGAAAACATAGAGAAGAGGTACCATCAGGCTTGTTGTCAGAATAAGCAGTTAAAAAGTGAGCATTAGTGATGATATCAGGGCGCATCAGTGCGCATTGATACAAACACTATCCAGATCATTTTTAGGGGAGAGCTCGCTTATTTCAGCAAGACAAAGCCAAACCAAATTATACATTTGTTAAAACAGCACAGTTCTTGAAATGAAAAAAAGACTGCAATTGCCCTGCCAGCAGTCCAGACCAGAAATACAAAAAAATATGTCAAATGACTGACTGCAGTTTTATATGTGCAAGAACTGTAAAAAAAAAATGAAATAAGAAATTTACACAACTGTCATCAGCAGTTTTCAAATATCTAAAGCAATAAAAGAAGAGTTGATGCAGTAAAGTGATTATGTAGCTTCTTCCAACTTCTTTGAAACATACTATTTCAACACATCACTTTTTTTTGTTCTTATGCAGATTTTGCATGGTGTCCTGGTTTGTTTTTTTGGAAACTTACATGTCTTTTCTTCCCACGAAGAATCCATGCCACTATTTCATCTCATAGCCACCTAGAAAAGTGCCAAGCCAAGTGCTCTCAAGTGAATGGCATCGCTGACAGACACTAAACACCAGCTAACAAAAAGAGCTCATAGATATGGTTTGTTTCAGAGCTGAACTGAACTCCAAACAGAAAAACAGAAAGATGAAAGCTGAATTATTCATTTGAAAGGCCAGGGAAGAGAGACCATTTTACTTTGAGCTTGTGCAAGAATGCACTCTCCAAAAAGATGAGTTAGAACAGAGTGAGTTTGAACAAGACCCCTGCCTGTGCCTTTTAATAATGTATTTACTGTAGGGGTTAAAGTGCCCAAACATAGTGTAAATCCCCATTTTGTTTAGTAAAAGTTTTACTTTTGCATGACACATATATATGTTGTGTAAAATGTATGCTGGAATATGTGCTTGAGACCCTGGGCTGTAACACTAAACTGTATATAATCTTCAACTTTGCAGCCAAATGCTTGTTTCCCAACAAAGATCACGTTTGAACAAAAGGTTGTTCAAATTAGATTTGGACTTCAAATCATCTTTACTGGATTATCAAATGCTGAATGAAGATGAAACATCAAACAATGCTAAAGAGTTGTGTGTACCGACATTTTATGTGCATTTTATTAAATTGCGGGGAAAAAAGAAAAGAAGAGAATTCTACAGAGTACCATTTTAAAACAGCATAGGCTACCTTGACGTTAACATTGCCAACAAGTGGATGCAGAGTGCTGAATTAAACCTCATAAAGTCCAATATTTCTCAGAAGACACATGCAGAAAGTTTGGGATTGTCAAAGGTGAAGTTGTCATGTATCTATTTATACTTGATGCTGCACAAACTCAAAATGTGCTGGGAACAACCTGTTAGAGAGTCAGGGACAGATTATAGGTCACCCAGTCTATGGTTACAGTACAGCTATTTTTAGACTTGACCTACAAGTCCCTCACGTTTCCAGCTAAGTCGGTTTTTTCAGGTTCCGCAGCTCATTACCATTTACAAATTATCTTTTGTTTCTCCCTTGGATTATTTTTTAATAACGTAATTTCCCTTTTGGGAAATGATTTGCAATTCTTCATTTATGGCACTCACACTATAATAAATCAGAGTTGTTGACACCGGATCCATCAGACACTGGTGTCCCCAATTTTTTTTTTTTTTTTTTTTGTGCATTGGCTGATTTTGGAATTATTTAACATATACTTAACTAATCGATTTACAATAATAACTGTTATAGGAAAAAATACAGATAACCACAGAATAATTCCTGTTAATAGTCAGATTTTTGATACTCTAAGGCAACAAGACATTAGGTTCTCCCCCCTGCAACCTGAACCAGCTGACACCTCCAGGCAGTCACCTTGTGAGCTGACCCCTGGCAGCAGTTTGTATGCTTACCTTTGCATTCCAGACAGAGACAAAGTGATACCATGACAGAAAAGGGAAAGTGATGCCCAGATTGTTTTAAAATATCATGAATATCCCAGTAAATTTGTTTACACTGCTGCTTTTAAGAAATGCTTTCAACCAAGAAAGAGTGGAAGAAAGCAGAAAAATAAGTTAGATTTTTCCAAACGAACATCTGCAAAGACAAAACACTTACAGATGAATCAGTGCCTTCAGACCTCTGAAAGCATAAGGGGATATGGATGCAATTCTGTTGTTTTCAATAAATCTGTAAATGACAAATAGTAATTAGACACACCAGCAAAGATAAACACAGCAACTTATCCAGTGCAATTGTAACCATGTATCACCTACAGTGACCCAAACATCTGCATCCTCCCTCGTTGTGGCTGTGAGAAATTTGCATCATTGATGTTACATATAACACAGCAGTACGTATATATATACTGACACTTTTTTTTTTAAAAGATCATCTCAAAACGGCATGACAGAGAAATACATGTGTTTTTAGTAATAAGAGCTCATCTGCCTGAGCTGATGTTGAGCTGGGAGTTATGTAAGGGCGGCAAATATTCGAAACTAATAAAAATCCTTCCATAATTGGGCTGAATAAGTGCAAACATATGTGCAGATGTTTTCAAAGAGCCTTGTCACAAATTGCAATACTCTACAGCTTTTTCTCCCCTCCGAATTCTAAGACACTTCATCAAATGAACAGAGCCATAGTTCTGGACAAAAGTTTGCATATACTCATCTTGGACATGAATGTCATGACAACTTTTGGCCTCTAGTGGTTTCTGTTATAGTTTTAAATGAGTGTGGGGCTTCCTGGAGTAAATTCAGGGTCCAAATACGGTTATTTTGGGAGGGGGTCTTAAGAGTTATGGGGGAAACATTGGGATATAACATTCCTAATGATTCCTGGTTTATATATTTAGGATTGATACCAGAAGAAGTAATAAATAAAGGAGACATAAATCTCTAAAATTCTATCACTGATGGCTAAGAAAGCCATTAGAAGAAACTGGCTAAAGATAGACCCACCTGGATTGAACCAGTGGCTTGACATCATAGAAGAAATTTGGTCAATGGAACAAATGACCTACAGTCTACGACTTAAAACAGAGCTATGTGCTGTAAGATGGACAAAGTGGCACAAGTAGTGACCCCCAATGTCATTGGTTTATTTATTATTATTTACTTTTCTATCTTTGTTTGTTAGCTATTGATAAAAAATAAAGTTAAAAAAAACCAACAACCTCAAAGTCAAAATCTGGACATAGTTTGGTGTTCCCACAGGAAAATGGTCCTAATTATATAAAAACGCTGGTGGCAGAATGGATAGAGCAGGGTACAGTTAAGCTTCTGTGATAGTTCTGACTTCAGACCTCCCAAAAAATATGTAAACTTTGATTAAAAGTTGGATCTGTTGCAGAAAAACAAGACATTTAATCATAATTCCTCCAATTCTGTCTTTGTTGCTTCAAAAAAAGTGGTCAAATAACAAGAATTCTAACAGAAACATACTGAAGGCTACCAAAAGTATGAAGCATACTTCAAACTTCCTATTATGTTGACGGTAATTATTTTTCTACCATTTTCACCTTGTGTTGATTGCAGCCATTCTACCACCCAACGGAAGTGTTCAAAGATTGCATTAAAGTCCCAGTTTTGCCATGACATTCAAGCCCTTGATGATAACATGTAAACTGTACGTTCTAACCGTTCATTTATCAAAAAGATAATACTTACAGGTATTCAAGGTGTGGTAAACCTTGAAATGCATCCTCATCAATGAGGTCAAATGAGTTTGCTGTGAATAATCTGCAAAAAAATCCAACAACAACAAAATATTACAAATTTTTTCCCAACTATTGTTTGTGGGTTTTTTCAAGCAACGATCTAGCAACAATCTAATGAATTTTCTGAAATACATTTCAACACATAAAGAATTAAAAACCAACCATTACTCCACTGAATGCATCACAGCTTTAGATAATCATATCAATAAAGGATGTGAGTCAGTCTGTGTTGACTTCAAGTTGTGACTTGTTTATAATCACCAAGAATGTCAGATGGATTGTACTGACTGATTCAAGGGGAAAACTTTAGGCAATTTTGATTTTTAAAAATGTTTTGTTGGTAGATGCCTGATTGATAGCGTTAATCATTATTATGTCATCACATGACATTGTTGGATAAATTATGAAGTGTTTAGCTAGTTTTTGTGCATTTTCCCCCAAAGGCTTGCTGCAAAGGTTAGCACCAAAGTGTTAAAAAAAATAGTAATGGTTGGCGCAAACAAAATCATGTTCCTCCTCTCCTTCTGATCATACTCTTCTCATGCATGATGCCACCTCATCTTATATTTACGATTCCGTTCCCATTCAATCATTCAATGTAGTGGAATAGAAAGGAACTGATACTTAGACAAATATATGACTGAGGCAAAGTGATGCTTGGCGTCAGCTTTTTGCAAAGACAAACTGCTTAATAAATCTATGATGACAAAGCCTGTTAACTGTGTTTCTAAATGAGAACATCAATAACAAGCTCGTTTTTTTTCTTTCCCACTCTACTTAAAACACACATAGCCTACACACTGTTCCTCTGTAACCAGCCCCTGCTGTTAGTTGCTCTAGCCATGTGGTCTATTGCATAATCATGACACCATTATGGAGAATCCCCCTTTAAATCTGCATATCAGCCTCTATACAGTCCTCTGGGGAGACATGACCCCATTGTATTGTTCAAGATAGATAGATAGATAGATAGATAGATAGATAGATAGATAGATAGATAGATAGATAGATAGATAGATAGATA
>JBBBVU010000023.1:12002937-12040810 GCA_037177055.1 Atherinosoma microstoma | reverse complement strand
AGATAGATAGATAGATAGATAGATAGATAGATAGATAGATAGATAGATAGATAGATAGATAGATAGATAGATACTTACAACAGTTGCAGGTGAGGTGTGTGAACAAAGCTTCCTCCTGTGATTTCATTAAATCCAGACTTGACAAAAGATCTAAATTAAGAAAGACAGCTATTTAAATGTAAATCTCATTGAAGAAGTAATCAAAATGAAAAATGCTGTAGCTTTATGCCAGTTGGTAATACATTTGGATTATTGCCTACTTGACACAAAGAAATCAGGTCTAAGGAATCCAGATTAGACTCGGGCTCAGCATCACTCACAGTGAAACGACGTCGGATGGGAAAGTGTGAGGCACGGATCGGACACTTTCACACAGGGCATTATCTTTAGTGCAAGTACATCCGACGGGGCATCGGGGCTGTCTGACTCTCCGTCCGTCTGTTAACACCAAGCTGACAGCAGTGACCCAAACCAGGAGCATCCATCCTCTCCATCCTCTGCCTGGGTATCCCGTTACTTGTGTCATCCCTGCACGCGCAACTTCCGAACAAATCTGCGAATGCGATTTTGTTTCTTTCCTTTTTAAAATAAAAAATAAAATAAAAAGTGAGCAGCTGAGCTTTGGTGTGGCTTGTGACTATGCCTCTTGCGTCTCAATGGGAAGGCACCACTCCAGCAGATTTGTTCTGGAAGGCGCAGGATTACAAATGCGGGGCAGACGGGACATCAGACCGGATAACATCTCAGATTTTTGGCATGAAAAAGAATGATCTCATCTTCGAAAAGTACAAGACGAAAATAAAAAAATTAAAAGAAAAGAAAGGAATCGTGCGCTTTTTGGTTAACTGCCTCCAGAGAAGTAGCCTTGTAGAGTAAATGTCGTCCTCATAAAAGAAAGAAAAAAGCCCACCAGAGAGAAAGAGAAAGGAAGAAAGAAAGAAAGCGATGGAGGAGGGGGAGAGGCCCTTAGGTGCGCTTTTTTTTTTTATCAGCACTGCCAGCTATTATTTATGCGCGCTTCAGAGCTGTGCATGGCTAATGGAAAGCTGCTATTCATGAGGCTCTGTGCAAATGCACCTGCCCCACTCATTTAAATGCCGCCTCCTTTCTTTGCTGCTTTGGCATGATAATGACATTAACGATGAAAAGAAGATGGGTTTCAAAGGAAGAACACAGAGACACGAGACATAGTAAACACAGCACTGAATTTCATGAATATTTTTGTTTTTCTTTAGACAATAAATGATGGGCATTCCTTCATCGCTTCTTCTTTCTTTGGAGCCCACACTAAGTCCTTTGTTAGGTCTTGTTGAAAGTCAGGAAACACTAGACTTTTGTTTCCAGACTGTGGTGAACTTTCGCTCCTGCAATTTATCATAATCCAAGGTCTGACTTATCCTCAAACATTCAAATGGAATAATACCCCCTTATATTCAATCTACACTTCAGAAGCCTGTATATCATTTGCTCCTCTTTGAAGATGAACGATATGAAGGAGGAGGAGACAATTAATCAGTGTAATTGGGCTATTTGTTCCAAAATGGATGTTTAAGCCTATTTCTGCAGCCTACTCCCCCTGTGTTTTTCACAGCATATTTTCCACAGAGTTATGTATGTGATAGTTGTCTGGTGTCAATAAGAAGACAGATAGGGTTGATTGATGATTTTAATTTCCAACATAATCTAGAAAAGTAAAAAGAAAAAAAAGGGAAAAAAAAGACTACCCTACTACTACGACTACAAATAATGGTAATAATAATGATAATAATAATGAAAAAAATAAAAAAATAAAAAATAACAATAATAACAATAACAATAATAACAATAATGAGAGAACTAAAGAGAGGCTATTCAACAAAGTCTACTCAAACGGAACAAAACAAACAACTTTGGAAAACAAGGGCAATTTAGTGAGCACTACAATGAAATGACTCAAAATAGTGAAGAAATGATTCATAAAATATATTCTACAAACTCCGGACAAAGCAGAAAATTATACAAAACAAAAATACATTTCGCAAAAGAAACACTCGTCCAAAAAGCATGCAAACAAACAATGAAAAAAACAAAGAACATAAACATTTTTTAAAAATAACCCCTTTTAAAACATGTTTGGCTATTGTGTTTTTTTTTTTTCAATTTTGTGTTTTGTGAAATTATGCTCCTTTGCCTCGGCATTTTTCTTTCTTTTTCATTTTCATCAGTATAACAAGGGAATAGCGCATTTTTCATTTGTGGTAATCGTTTAGCCCTACGTCATCATCCTGCGACGTGTCTACGTCATAATCTCCCGACATACAGTTCATTTTGTAAACACTTCGAAGCATTTTAACGAGACTGTCAGCGAATAACTTCATGGATAATCTCGTGAAGGTGAACTATAATATCATCAATTCATAATCTTTTATATGTGTTTTTCAGTGCTTTTTTCTGTTCTTAATTAGGTAGCATGAGACGTTATAACGTAAAGAAAAGGCATCGTTTCCTGACTCCTCTACAGGTTACAGTCATTCTTCAATGAGCTGCACTAGAATACGACTGATTATCTGCAAGTTTAGTTTATTTATGAATGCTACAGTCAATCAAAATAATGCACATTTACACCCATGTTTGTTTATAAAAGGCTCGACACGACCATGTAAAGCATCAACAGATCGGTAAAGTAGATTGATAGTAATCTCTGTCATCCAGTCTTAATGTGACTCTCAGCGTTTTCCTTCTTGTATTATTTATTTGAAGCAAAAGACAGTTTATTCATCCAATTTTACCTTGCATCTAGTCCAGTTATAACCTGACATGTTTGCAGAAGCATGCTGAAATCACGGTGTGTGGGGTCGCAGTTACAGTACAGGTCAGAAGTGAAAATATCAGGCTTATAATGAACGTTTCCTTGTTTATTTCTCACATTGAAGAAGACGATCGCGCTGTCTCCAAAACATTCCTTCCCAAAGCTTCTTAGTAAGTCAAAGATCTTAAAATCCACGTTAAAGCAATTTTCGATGTTATGAGTGACGTGGATTTGATAAATAAATAAATAAAATGCGTCAAATGAACGATGACATCAGAAGATTAACAAAGACCTGTAGGTTGAAATGTGATACCAAGTGTATAACATCTTATTTTGAAGCCCAAAGCCAGGTTTCAAGTCTTTCAAGCAGAAAATTAGAAGCACAACAGACAGGTTTTAAAGGTATAGACCAAGTTTTTATTCACTTGGAATTCCGACTTGCATGCAGGGGATGCAGCATGTCTGTGCATTTAGAAAAGTTTCATTTATTTATTTTTCCAAATGTGTGACTCTTAAAGTAGGTAAGTTGATATATAGACAAGAGCATTGTGTATCCATGAAGATGACTTTACTCACATAAATGAGTTGTTGTTTCTTCAGGTTCATGGAGGTGGTGGCTATGACTCTGACTTCAGTGATGATGATGATGGACAGGGGGAGGCCTCAGAGAGAGCTCTTAAAAGGTAGAACCCAAAACTCCCATACGTCAACACTCATAGGGTTGTGCATCTGTGCTTACTAAATGCTACTAACTGTATTTGTCATTCTAAGGGTAATATATTCTTAATAAACACAAGTCTTTTGTTAGCATGTTTGGTGTTCAGAGACAGCCTTCAGCACTAATCCAAGCTCTCTGGATCTATCTGTGTGTTTGACAGGAAACATGAGGAGGAAATATTACAGAAGCCTTTTCAGAAAGGTCGGCACTCCAAGATTGCTCACAGCAGCTTTCATTCTAATGAAGTGGACAGGTAGAGTATTGTTTTAGCGAAAGATTAAATGTTTCATGTGAAGGAGTTTCTCCCTCCTTTTTTGTTCATTCAAAACGCGCTGTTCCTCTTCAGTCCCTGGCACTTATCCTTTACATATTATTGTTAATATTAGCTGTGATAAACAACATTTGCCTTTTTGTTTTGAAGATTGAAAATGTTCAATAAAGTTCAGATTTTTCTTGTTTAATATTCCAGCTTTAGTTCTCCATCCAGAGGAGATGTATGTAGATTTGTTTTGAAACCTTGGTGTCTCTCCATCTTCAGAAATCCAAAATATTCTAAAGAAAAAACGAGTGAAGATAACAAAATGCATGCAGATGTTGGCATTACCCAGGCCAAACCACAGTTATATATAATCTTTTCACATCAAATATGAAAGCTTCATATATATATATTGGCTAAATATTCCACCTTTTTTGTGTGTGTTTTTCTTGTGTTTCAGAGAGGAAGCCAGGAACAGAAGAGCCCACCTGATATCAATGAATGCTGTATCCTTTATTTATTTGACTTGACATTCTTCTTTTTTAATAACTTCATTTTTAAGGGAGACTGGAGAAAAGTGGAGATGAATCTGTCTCTCTTTTGAAGACATTAAACCTGAGGACGTGGTTGCATTTCACATTGTGCTAAAGGCAGATTGATCCTAAACAAATGACTGCAGTTTGAGCGTCATAAGAAGTTTGTCGGCGACTACATTTTGTATTACGGAGGACAGATGGCTGACTTCAGACGCTCTTCGTAAGTATTAAGTCTCACAGCTTGAGAATCTGTTGGCTGCCGTCAATCCAGGCAAAACTGTTGAGAGCTTCTGGATTCACGTAGTTTACTCCTATTAAATATTAGATTTAACAGTTAATAACAACACACGTTTTATCTTTTTTTTTTTTTTTAATATCTTTTGTTTCCTTCAGTGCCAAAGACAAAACCGATGTGGATGTGCTGCGTGAAAATCATCGCTTCCTCTGGAGGGATGAAGACGAGGAAGACATGACATGGTGATCATCTGAAGTCGGCTGCTCACACGCACAGCTTTAGTTTATCAGTTTGCTTTTGGTTATTCTGTTCTCTAATGAAAATGTGCATGTTGGAAGGCGATTGGCTTATGCCCCCTGACAAAAATCAGCTCACTGAAGATGCACCTGTGCTGTATTTCCTCATCACTCGTGACATATTCTCCTCCAGGGAAAAAGAACTTGCCAAGAGGTATTATGACAAGCTGTTTAAGGAGTACTGTATAACTGACCTCAGCAGATACAAGGAAAACAAGGTGAGATAAACGGAACAAATTATCAGCAACCATTTTAAAACACCTACAAGAGAATGAACAAAAACAACTATAAACTCCTCAGCCACCACTATTGGGACAGAGCAGAGTAATTTCATCGTTCTAGTGTGCTCCAGTTTTGTGAAAGATTACGCTAATTGTCCCAGAGCTGGTGCCAAGTGTAAAGGTTAATATCTGCTAGCTCTCACTAATCTCCATCATAACTCGTCTGCTGTAGACAAAAGTTGGTGGAATGATGTGCTTTGGCTCTGCTCTTTGTGTCTCTAGTGGCACCTGGGCCGCTTTGGTCTGAGGCCAAGTTTTATAACAGACAGTCCATATAAATGAAAGGCAGTGAGAATATAGGTCACCCCCTCAGCTCTTATTTGGAGTTGACAAGTCTTAATTCAGATCTCTTTTAAACTTATTATTCTCAGACTGCATTGATATCATAGGTGATAACGCAGGATAACGAGAGAACCTATAGTTGTGGGCACTGGCCTTAACATGTATGTGTTTAGAATGTTATATTGAGTGATAAATCCATAAATACAGGTGATTGAATGGTGATGACTCCATCTATAAATGGATTAAGACTATAAATGAGTCTACAAACAATCAAATAAGAAGAAAACATAAGCGAAATAAAAATATGTTTACAATTTTCTCATTTTTAAATAAACTAAATTATAGTTTTCTAAAGCAAGATTTGTTTAAAGGAGCAAGGTTCCTTATTTGTCTTATATATATTATGAATCAATTTTCTCATTAAAATGATACAGTTTTTTCTTAATTTTTGCCTTACAGTTTGGATTTCGTTGGCGAACTGAAAATGAAGTTGTCTCTAGCAAAGGTACTCTTTTGGTTTTTTTCTACCATAGAGGTTAAACATTCTTATAATTCTTTGTCATGTGAAACATAAAGTTAACTTCCTTTCAATTGTAAGATTGGGAGAATCAGGAAATAACGGGGGAAAAAAATCTGATCTTAATCATGTCTTAGATTTTGGGAAATACAAACTCGGATGAACTGCTGCTAATCAAATGCACCTAATGAACTAATTATCAGTAAGTGTGAGTGTCTCTATTGATGTAAACGTTTAGTCAGTTTCCTGTCTGGAGCTTCAAGCGAGTGTTAACACAATTAGTAGTGATTTTAGAGAAGCAACTACGGTTATCTATCAATTGGGGAAGGGTTATAAAGGCCATCTCCAAACAGTCTGGAGTCAATTATTCTACTGTAGACGTCCCAGCGGGTTAACCTCACAGTCAGATTGTGTAACGCTCAGAGGAACTGGCTCTTAGCATCTTAAATGTTAAAGTTCACGATTGAACAAGTAAAAAAGACTGAGCAAGTAGGAGGCAGGAGATAACATTTTCTCTCTTAAATGAGTATAGGTGCACGGCTTAGGTTTACAAAGTTAAATATGAATAATCCACAAGACCTCTGGAACTATGCCCTACATACAGACAAGACCAAGGTCTGGGCTTGATGCACGGCTCCAAATACAGCACATTAGCACGCCATGCCAAATGTCAAGCACTGTAGTAGAGGGGTGTTGATGAGGGTTTTGTTTTTTTGTTTTGTTTTTTACAGCCACAAAAGCTGGACACTTTTCAGTCATTGAGTCAGCCATGAACCTATCTATATACCTTTATATTCTGGAGTTAAACATAAGACTGTCTGTGTGTCAGCTAAAGATAGGGTGAAAATGGATTCCCAAACACATCAGTAAATCTACAACAGAACGACTGAATAAGAAGAGAATCAAGATGTTTTTTTGTTTTTTTACACTGCTTCAGTCAAAGTCCAGACCTCACCCCGATTAAAGATGCAGTGGTGGGACCTTAACAGAGCTGTGCATAAACAAATGCCTGCAAATAAAGAATGGGACGAAATTCATTCACAATAAAGGAGAAAATCATACAGAGAACAATTTATTTCAATTATCTGAAAAGTCTGGATGAGTTTTTAGATGTCCTGATACATAAAACCTTAGAACTGACAAGGTGCTCTTCTTTTATATGAATATGTAGGACTTTTTCCCGTGTAACTGAGAAATATGATATTAATGTCCAGAAAGTGGTCTTTATTAGAGAAACCTTAAATCCATCATCCATCTATCCATCCATCCATATATATTATGTAACGTTGATACTACTTATTTTCCCTCAGTGAAAAGAACTGATCACCACTAGATGGCGACAGAGAAAAAGAGACGTTACACAGCAGTGCATATCATACTGTTTATACCTCCCCTTACAAGTCAGTCCTCACAAAGAACTACATCATCATTTCGCAACATGTTCTCTTATGCAGGTTATTTATCTGTTTTCTGACTCATTGTTTTCTGTTTGGCTTTTGTAGCTTCTAGCCTCAGTGGAAGCTGCATTTACCTGCTATGTTGACCAACACCGAACAGTTTAGTTCTATGTTTATGCCTCTCATCTCCTCCTTTCTGCAAACCAGCCATTTTGGAGGAGCTTTGATGGTTACTGTCTATTAATTAAGGATTAGCATAACACCTCCTCTCTGTCAACTGCTGCTTCGTCTGGCGGTGGCAGATATTTATAGGTTTACCAGGAAGGACAATACCTGCAGCTCAGTGAGAGTAAACCTGCCTTGACTGCTCATTGATATACTTTGAGCCCCGCAAACAAACATAGATACATTTTACATTTAAATAATTCCTTTGCTGAGGAGGTGGTATATTTTCAGCTTTTTGTCAGCAAGACTTTGAAATAACTACCCCTACTCTGCAGAATCCCATGAAACATGGTGGAAATGTGGATAAAGGAAGGGTTTTTTTTTTTTTAGCTTGGATCCAAAGTGGTTGCTTTGCAAGGAAAAAAGGGCATTGACCTCAAGTGAGGTCTTCTAGTTTGGATATGTTTACACCGCTGCGACCTCACAACATAAAGTGTGTCTGAGAAAGCTAACTAAGCCAATATATTGTTCCAGATTAAGACTGTGTAATCCTGGTCTCTGATAGTTCATCCTCTCTTGCAATACTCTTCAGGAAGTGGGATTAGATGGGTCGGAAGAACTTCACTTCAACTGTCACTTCTGTGATTTGTGTGCATTAATGATTCCCAGAGAAACACTGAAGTCCTGGTGAGGACACTGAACTCTCCACTGAAATCGATACTAATGGGAGTATCTAAGGTAGATGCACTGCTTCCATATACATGTTCAGATAATACTTGAGGCTTGAACATGTAACAATCAGTTTGATTTGATTCACAAGCTCGCATAGAAGAAAAACAAGCACTTAAATTGAACATTTAGCAAAAAAAAAAAAAATCTGTCAAAGTAATCGATAAGAAAGATTGGAAGATTACTTCCACCTGGACTAAATATTGTCAGGCCACGCTCGCATGTTGTGCTTGTCAGATGGCCAGAATGGAACTTTGCTTACAGATACACAACAAAAACGAATGAATTGATACAAAACTTGAATTTTCACCTGATCTCGCATTGTCTTATAAGGGGGTGCTACACATCAGCTATGCCATAAACACCTTTGTGAAAAACAACCCACCTTATCATCCTTGCTGTGTGTGCACTGTAGGTCATGTTAGTATTAGGTAATGCCGATCACACTCCATCCAATAAGGTGGATCACTAAGAGAACCGACTCATCTTTTCACGCCCACAGTGTGATGTGGGAACAATTTGTGTGCCATACCTTATTTAAATGGAGAACACAGTAATTTCTTGGGTCATCTCAGGTCTCAAGTTTCATTTTATAGAATTCGTGAAGAAATGAGATACGTATACTTCTACACCATGCGGGTTCCTCCTTTTTTATTAAAGCAGCATATTACAAAGATAGGGTTTTTGGATGTTGTTAAACCTTTCTCAGTGTTCTATTTCTGTTTATTTTTCCCAACAGCTGTCTTATTTGTTACCTTTGGAAGCACTTTACTATGCTTACTGTGTATTAAGACCCTCAGAGAGATATTATAAGATCTTTGGAAGGAACTGATATTGCATTGCATAGTGTTTGCCTGTGTGTTGACAGATTTGTGTGTGGATGCTTTTGGTACAAACAAATCAGACAGCTGCTCATAAAAACAGCCTATGAAGCACTATTAGTGGCAAAAAAACACAAAAAACTGCTGTCTTTATTTCATGGAAGCATAGGGTCCAGTCTGTTTCATTCAAGTATTTAAAGCACATTTTATTAGGAGTATTTATCAAAGATATTGCAAAATATTTGACTTGAAACTAAGAATTAAAAGCATAAACTCTTAAGTCTTTGACCAAATATCACATGAAGTGATAAGCAAGGTCATTTTCTCATATAATTGTGTTTGCAGCCTGAGGAATCGGAAAGAGTGCATTTCCATCTTGGTTTCACCTTTTAAACCTGGAAGCTGCAGTGATCTTCTGCATGCATTCTGTGTGAGAAAGTCTTGCATTAGATAAACATATTAAATATAAAGCAGCAGTGCAGAACGTTTGTCTCTCCTTTGTTGCAATGAGAGTAAAATATATTTGTGTGTGGGTGCAATGTAAGTGAAGACAACGTAATAGCTTAACAGCCGTTGGCAAATATTTTGCAGATACCAACATGTCCAAGATCATCAAGGTAACGTTTGCATTTAAATAACTTCATCTGCTCTCCAAGGAGGAAAATCCATAGAAATGGTCATCTGTGTCTGTGTTTGCCAGTGGTAGGCATTGATGCCCTGCTTGTCTTGAGCCCTTGCAAGAACCTCCTGTTTTATTTACATTATTGCTTGTTGACATAAAATGCATTCCTACCTTACAAAACTGTGTAAGATCATTGCCCCGACACCAAATTTAAAACCCAGGTGAAGTGCAAAATACTGATATAGTTACTTAAAGTGCTTTAAGGTAACAGATATTTTATTCATATGTTGCAATCCAGATTAGAAATGTTTCTTGAGATGGTGTTGTGCTGGAGCAGATGTTTATCTGTGGTGTAAAGGTATTTATGGCTTCATTCCAGGTCATGTTTTTTTCTATGGCTTTTCCCTCTGGTATAAATTGAGGTTTAGTGTTTCTGTCAAAAGGAGGTGAAAGATCAAAGGCATTTGGGGCTACACTCCTTAAATGTGGGCCACTTGTTAAAGTAAATGGGTTATAGAGCAGAGGAGGTCTTGGCTTATGTAACTCCTCTTACTTTGAAAAAAAAAAAGCCCAAAAATCTGTTGTAACATGCTGCCTTCTACTCTCACTTTGAGAGCTGGAGCGTGAGGCGTCAGGTGTACACAGTGACATTACACTTCTCATGGGTTAATCGACTTGCAGAGCTTGGTAATATTAGTTCTTTAGAATTCACTTTTTGCCACAACGATTGTAGTTTTTCACCCTTTCTCCACCCGATATATATTATTTTGGACCTTCATCTTTAGACATCTTTAGACTGGGTGTATTTCTGAAGCATTTAGAAGTAATAGCCTAGCCCACAGCTCCAAAGCTTTCAAAGTTAACTGTGATACCGTCCCTGTTCATGCATGAGTGCATAACAAGATGCATATAGAAACCAGAGTCTTTTTCAATGGTTTATGGAGGCGACAGAAGCAACAGCTGTTATGCATGTAATGCTAGTCGTATGTGATGCTGTTTGATCTGCAAAATACGGATAAACTTAAGGTCAACATTTTTCAACTGCTTCTCGGGGAAAGAGACAGACATGAAAGAAGTAAATCTGTTCCGCTCTGAGACTGTGCTGTTGGAGAGGCAGCCATTTGGTTGTTAGTTGCATTTCTAGTATTTGAGACGAGAGGCACGGGGCAATGAGGCATCATTCTGCACAACAGTTAACAGTCGAAGATGATGAGCGTATCGGGGCTGCGTTGTGATAACAATGACATGAGATGAGCAACTCAGCAGTTTGCTTTCATGCTTTTAACTGAAAGCAAGACGATGATGTTCATAATATCTCACGCAACTGCCAAAATCCATTTACCAGCACCTCTTACTGCAACATTAAATATGCACTTGTGTTTTACAGCATTGTATAAACAATACAGTTGGTGTTGTTATGTTTGCAGGGTTTAGTGGTTTCTTACTCTGCTCACTGCCTGACAGCATTGTGAGATGACATATGCTGCAGCTGGATTCTGTCTCCCTTAGGTAGAGTCGGGCCAGTTTTCCCAAAGATGTACAACCTCATTTCCAAAAATGTTTAGACATTGTAGAAAATTTAAATAAAACTGACTGCAGTCATTTAATATTCTTTAAACTCTGTTAAATAAAAAGTAAATTAAATTAAATTTTAACTTCAAAATGTTGTTTTCTTTTTGAACAACCTTCAGCTGGACAGATAATAAAGATATTTGTCTGTAAAATGTTCTTTTTAAACCTGGATCATTTTGGTAATTTGCCATTATGTAACATAAATGATCCATGTTCTTCATTTGGTTTTTAGAATAATGCATCCTTTTTTTAAACTTTAAGATTTATTTAAGATTGGATCAAAAGTGAATGCACCCTGACTCAAGTCACAGCCCCTTGACTTCATCCACTGACTGTTAATCATGCCGCCATCTGTCCTGTGGTAAATATCTGTCTTGATCTCTGGCTGCTGGCCGGGGGCATTACCAACCATTGACGTAAGAAGAAAGGAGTTTCCTCTCTTAACAAGTTTACTCAGCCCAACTTGTTGTCAGCTTTTTTTTCATGGTGCATGTGAGGCTCACCTGACCTCTGATGCATGTCAACAAAGCACAGTAGACATCTATTTATCTATTTTTTTCCTTTTTTTCTTTCCACAGAAATCCAATGAGGAGTCAAAACCTTATTATGTAGAGCAAACATGCCCTTTGTGCCCTTTTTTCAACTGACTGAAGTTGTGGAGTTAGAATTCATACGGGGCATTATTAGAGCCTGGGGGCTGAAATCTGTTCAAAATAAGTGAACGATTCTGGCCTTGATCATATTTAGTTTTTGGCATTTATTTAGATGAAGGAACTCTCTGCAAACAAATTGATATTAATTCCACTTTTTCAGGGTTGAGGTTGTATGTAGCTTGAGGGTGTCCAACCCACACTGTTGTAACCTTTGAATATATCACATTGTTTTATATTATGCACTGAACTGCTTCTTTTTTAGCACTGAAGAGATTCAGAACCTTCAAAGGTGTTTAGTCATTAGTCTATTTGTTGATTAATATAATAGTATTCCAGTGAATGAGTGAAAGCTTTCAAATTCATGCGACTCTAAGCACAGAAGTACCACTTTGACTTCTAATAAGATGGGAATGGGGAAATTGAGTGCTCTCTAGTTAAGTGTGGTTGATGCTCCTGATATTCTATTGTTAATATTTAGGTTTAATGGAAACAAGAGACCAAAAAAGCTTAAAAACTGTCAACATACCACTAGAAATATCCTTAAAAGTGGAGTGCAATGATTCTAAAGAGGCCTTTTTTTTGTTTAATGACACATAAAGAAAATCTTCTGACACTATCTGGGGACCAGTGGCACCTTGCCTCTTTTTTTTTAGTTTCCTTAGTGATTGTTTGGTTGCTTTATCACCACTTGGATATAAAATATCTCAACTCCTGTTGAATAGTATTGGATGTTGTTGTCTGCTCTGAGGTTTTGATGACTTTTGATGATTTAGATTGAGCTATGATACTCCCTAATAACGATTATGACAATCCCGAAATCTTCTTCTGACAATCTTTGCCTCTAGATTGAGCATATCCACATACAGATTTCTGTTTGTAGAGGTCACCATGTTGTTAGCACTTTGGTTTTGAGTGTTAATTTGCAAAAAAGTTTGGCTTCACTGCCAGGAAAATTGGAGCAGAAATGATTACGAGTTGTAATTACTTTAATTATGCTTTGACCTTTTATTCATCAATCATGTAAAAATGATTATATTTCTTTAGCTTGGGATCGCTGTAGTCCTGTTTACTTTTGGACATAATTATTCAAATTCTCCCACTTTTAGATCTTTCTGACTTTTAAAGGTATGAAAATAAAATCAGCCTGTCATCTGAAAAGTGAACAAAGCAATAATGAATTAAGGGTATTAATAAGTAGTACGAAATATTTTTTGTAGAAAAACAAAAAAGAATAACTTATTTAATTCAAACTATAAGTTAATATGTTTATTTATTTCATTTGTTTCATTTCTTAAATATAGTGTAAAATCCTTATACATAAATCCTGGGAACCTCATTAAAGCAGGGGCGGGAGCCTTAAGTGTCTTTTTAAGCTGACGTCATCGGATCCTAATCGAGCACGTGAAGAGAAAGTCTGTCTTGTGCCACAATGACCAGCATCAATTCACCTGGATGTTGACAGAGTGTTGAGCCCAGGCAGGTGAAGGCAGGCTTTCACTGTGGAATTGTCTGTGCTGACGCATTCGCTCCCCCGTCACAATCTGAAGGAACCCTGGAGACCAGATCAGTGCAACCTTAAGCTCCTCTAGGGATAATGGTCAGGCTGTGCAAGTGGCTGTAAGGTTGCCTGAGGGCAAGAGGTGAGATGTAGAAAGAGTAAATGGAAAGGAGTAGGGTTGATGAGGATGAAGGGGTGGAGAGATTGAGGGAAGATGGGTTAAAGAGTGCTGCTGGGTTTGGAGTTTTAGACATTTGGTCTGAAATTCCCTTTCCTAAAATAAAACTTTTGGTTTATGTGTCTGTGGAGTTCTCTTTGTTTTTTCTTTTACTTGCCTAATAATTATAACAGCATCAGCATGTTCTCTGTTAGATATCTGAAGCTGTTTGATCTTCACCTCTTGCTGTGTAAAAATCTCAAGAGAGTGAAGTTGAGAAAAGTAGTTAAACAATATAAGTGTAAACAATGGTGCAAAGCAGGATGTATTCTGTATGAAAGTTCTCTCTTCTTCCAGGTCAGTTTCAGTGTGGAAACAAACACTGTGGGAAGGAGGATGGCCTTAAAAGCTGGGAGGTGAATTTTGCCTATGTCGAACATGGGGAGAAGAGGAATGCTTTGGTCAAACTAAGTAAGATGAAACAAGTCATACTTTCTAAATGATGAGCATTTGTACATATACATATGGCTATGCACCCAACACCCAACTCATACTACACCTCCTTTATATAACAGACTGCAGAGAGTCTGTTGGGATAATCACTGTAATTTGAGGACTCACCAGTCAGAGTGAAGTCAGTCAAGCAGGAAATAATGGTGTCTCGTAACAAGTGTGTGCGACAGATCTCCTCCAGAGACACTGTTTGTCCACAACTAAAAAGATTTACCAGTTTGTGGTAATTCTAAATCCAGTGTTTTGACTGGAATGAAACAAGACCTGGCAACCCGGTGCTTTATTGGAAGAATGTAATGGATAAGGATGATTCTTATGTCGTTCAGTAAATGTTCTATTGTGTTTTTTTTTTAATAACAGAAATATTCAAGAATCTGACCTCTTTCTCTATGAACAGTATTTCATTATAGAAGTAAGAAGTTTGTCTTTTCTATCAGATTAAGTCAGGCGTTCCACAGGGCACCTTCCTTGGTCGACTCATCTTTTGTCTTAAAAAAATGATTTTATATCCCAGAGAGAATATTCACTTTTATGTTGATTATACTTATACTTATTCTCAGTGGGCTTTGGTGTGCTTCTGAAAATAATTGTCAGTTAACACAGCTCATATCTACAAGTTTAAATGCCATTGTGCAACGTGAGGAGGACATGATTACAGATTTTCTTGGTTCGATTATTGTCAAAGAAATAATCACGATTTTACGATTACCACAATTATTTTGCATTCATTTTCACTCCTTGTAGCACTTCCAAAAAACCACTTGATCCTACTTATTCGTGAAGATTCTGACAGATTTGAAGTCTTACATTTAGAATTCTATCATCAGGTGTCCAGAAACAAGTTGTTCCTGGTGCTATTTTAAAAAGATTTGAATTTGGCATTATCTTGGTGAGAGGGCTTGTAGGTGCCTTGTCACAGCAGTCAACATTATCCACTAAAGGCTTACATTTTGAGGATGGCCACAGGATGACCCATTGCATATATCAGTTAACTTTTTAGTTCCATGCAGAAGTTACCATTATATACCGTTATGGTTCAGACATGATCTTTTATGGGAAGTGACAGCTCTGTCATGGATGGGTAGCTATCAGTCTGATGGAGTGCAAGTGTATTTCTTAATGGTCAGTACTCTTCTATGAAGCTGGTACAGTGGCCAAAATGGGTAAAGGCATTGCCATGATAAGGAAATGTGTTGCATACATACCCACGCTTGTCGCTAAGCAAGTGGTACAGTTAGTCATTCAGTGCTCATATAAGACCAGTGTGGCTTGAATGCGTGCACGTCTCTCATGGCTTACAGTCAGTAACAATATTAATCTACAGCTCATCTTATTCATTTGGAATGCATTATTCTTCAAACAGCCACCATTTTTTTCCAAAAAATTAAGTTTTGTTAAAAAAAAGTCACAGATGCCGGACCAGACAGACACTAAGTGGCGATTTAAAACTTCCCTCTCTCCTCGGACAGTTATATACAAATTGAAGAATAGCGACCTTTGAATGGGTAGTAGCTTGTGGGGATCCTAATATAACAAAAACAATATTGAGGAATCTTTACAATTACTTAATTGTGACGTTTAATGCCACGATTAATTGTGAAATTAAGTAATCATGACATCCCTAGTGAAAAGTAGAGAATAAGACCCTGAAACACTGGGTTTAAAATGGACTGAGATGAAATGGAAAACTGTTCTTTGGCCTGATGCATTAAAATCTAAATATTTTTTTTAATGAAAAACATGGTATATTTGTCCAAACAAAACAGGGACCATGAGATTATCAGCATACAGTTTAAAAGTCGGCACTAGGGAGAGCCTTGCTTATATCAGCCAACAAGTTGGACGACATTCTGCACCTTTTACAAGCACAGCTCAGAGGTAAAATGTTCCAGATGTTAGACCTTCCTGCCTGTCCAGACCTGTCACCCACTGAAAACATTCATCACATTACGAAACTAAAAATGATGGCAAAGCAGGCCCCAGACTGTTCCCCGACTGAAATCTTATATTGAGCAAGAAATGAGAAAAATTCAGTTCCCTAACACTTACAGAGTGCTGCTAAAGAGAGAGGTAAACACTGGTAAAAAAAAAAAGAAAAAAAGAAAAGAAAACCTTCTCCTCCTGGTTTTTTTAAGCGTGTTAATGACATTTCAATTTCAAAAGTCACTAGTAAAAAAAAAAAAGAAGAAGAAGAAAAAAGATCATTTAGATTATTTTAACCAACAAATTGAATGCATTTAAATGCAAAATGTATGTGTTTGTTCATCAACATTACTATAAAGTTGGTAAAAGAGGTGCAAGAATGAACCCTTTGCCATAACTGACAGTACTGTTTCTGTTTATTTTAATCCATCTGTTCTCTGCTGCATTTGAAAAGTTTTTCCTTAAAAGTCCAAATCTGCAGCTTGAACTTTTAAACTTGATCATGTTTTTAAGACTGTTTTTAATCTATTTTCTTTTTCCATTTTCTCTTGTTTTTCATTTTGAATTATGCTTCTTATTTTCTGATGTCTACCTCTGCACCCCGCTGTAATGCTTTTAATGTTTTATGTAAAGCACTTTTGAGTTGTTTTGTACATGAAATGTGCTGTACAAATAAACTTGCCTCGTCTTACTGTTTCTGTTAAAGGACTGTGCCCTGAATGCTCTTTCAAACTCAACTACCATCACAAGTAAGCAAACTAAGAACATATCTCTCTTTTTTTTGTATTAAAATGCAAGGTTTTATTGCTTAGCTGCGTAGAGTGCACCCGTCTGCTGAAACTAGGGCAGATCACCATGGACAGTGAGCTCGCACTATTCTGAGAGATGCAAGGGTTTAGAATTTAACTCCAGTCTGACTTAACCAGTTATGATTTTTATCACAGCCTTTTTTCCCCTTGTTTATCTGGAAGCATTAATAATCTTGTTAATGCCGGTTAAGGTGGCAGTACTTAAACAGCAAAGTCAGAAAAGACCCAAAATACAAACGTATACAAAGCCCAATCCCTTTGTCAGCTTAATGGTGCTACAATGGTGTAGATTCATATTTCTAATAGAATTTGGTCCACTTGTGAATCTGCTTAGGAGAAAGGAAGTAAAAGCAAAGACAAAGATTAAAAGGATATCAGAGGAGAACCAGGAGCCCCTGAAGAAAAAGAGTAAGAAGAGGAAGAGATCATCTTCTCATTCTAAGAAACACAAACACAAGAAGCACAGAGGTAAAACCACTTTTCTTCCTTCTCCAAGCCAAACATGCTGCCCTTTAAGGCTGTAATTGCATCAAATGGGTCAACCTCATGGAAGCTGCCTTGGTTGTTTTTTTTATATTTTGCTCTCAGAAATGAAATGATTCCATTATGACTCCCATTTTATCTTAATTGTTTACAGATCGTTCCACCTCATCCAGCAGCTCAGAGTTGGAGTCACAGACCTCAGACAAAGGTACATAAATAACTCTTATACACACACATGACCATGAAAGTACTTTCCTTATTTAAACAGCCCCTCCGCATTGGAAACATTTTTTTTTTAGGTCTCTTTCCTGCACATTAACTTTACAACCCTCTATACTTCAACAATAAAAACACCATGGCAACCTTTTTGAAAACACATCCATCAGCTTTAATGTTAATATACTGACAGCAGGTCTGTTTTCTCTCATTTATTTTTGATTATTTTTTATCTCCGTTCAACCCTTTTTTCCCCCCTCCATCCTTGTATCTTCTGCTCTCACTGTGAGCAGCATGAAGTCAAGTATCTCGTTGCTCCATGTGCCTGTTTTCTTGATTCCAGGGTCTTGATTGATGAATGGGTGAGTAGGTGGAGGTGCACACAAAAACAGAAGTTCTGTCTCTGAGCTCAGCATGCATTAAGAGTCATACACAAACAATGTTGCTATCTGTCTTTGTTTCAGTCATACATATGAAGTACTTAAAACTTTTTAGGTAATGAATACCGGGGGCGGGGGGATGCTCACAATTACAAGAATGACAAATTAAAAATGCTTTGACCAGTCATTGGTACAACATTTATTGTCATATTCAAGGTTACGATATTTTGAACAGCTTGTAAAACCTTTGCTGAAGTGTCAAATTCAAGTAACAGCTCAACATATCTTTATGGAGAAAAGACAACTCAGGCACTATATTAAATAAACATCACCTAGGCTTTAAAACACAGCCTGTTTGATAAATAGAAATACCCAGGCACAAAAAACCGCCTTGACATTTGGTTCAAAAGAGCAGACCGGCCACAAAGGATCATGGTCTATGTAGTTTAGTATGATTTTGCTCCGCTAGATCAGACTCAAAACTATTATTTTTGCCTCAAGACACACTGCTTGATATTGTGGCAAGACCACGACGATATTGTGGCAATTCACCTATTTTGATATCGCAAATACTGTGACACCCCTAACTGAACGCTGTGAAGACAACCTTTAGACCAGGGGTCACCAAGTAGCCCTCAGACCGGTGTGTAGATTTATTGGTGTATTGGCCAGTTGCAAAATCCACTTTTAGCCCAGCTTTAGCTGTCAAACAGTCTTATATTTATCTCCAGAATACTTTGGTATACAGAAGAGTTCATGGTCGACACAATGACTGTAAGGTGCCCAGGTCCTTTGGCTGCCAAACAAACCCAAATCATCATACCCTCCACCACCATACTCATTTGCTGTGTCTGGTTTTCACCAAATATGGTGCTGTAGATTATGGTTAATCCTTTTCATAGTTTTAGAAATGACCTTTTTAACCCAGATTTTCTATTGATCCTGAAAGCTCCAAACCTTCAAACTACCTAAAAGTTGTCTGTTTAGGGTTAAAAAGTTCTGTCCTTCAACAAAACACTGAATGGATTCTTTCATGGGTTCCCCGCTTCCTTAACTATTGTTGATATTTGCCAGTGACTTCCAGACTTTGAGAGCACATGGCTGCTTTCATGGAAACTGTTCATTTGTGCGCCGTAAACTATCTACCAAACCTGTTTATGAATCAGTTTGGAGTAAGAAAAGACCCACGTGGTTAAAGAGTAACTCATAATTCTCTCTCTCTCTTTCTTATTTTGCTTTACGAAGTTTAGACTTTGATTGAAACTGATTTTCAGAACGTGTTTGAGACCTCAAAATCTCCAAACAAAATCGAAGTTGGGCCGATAAACGCACGCAATGGGGCTTTTCTGTCCTTAATTTGCAACTGCTCTCTGGCTGTTTTCTAATAGAAAGCGAAGCTGGGGATGAGCCAGATGACCAATCAGAAGCTGACCACTGGCGAGGACCCGCCCCTGCTGTTGAGGAAAAGTCAAGGTGAGGTTAACATCTAACCTTTCTATTAAATCTGACTCCGTAAGCTCCCGTAAAACCATCAGAAACAATTGTTAGCCTTTAGTAAACATGGGCAACTTTTCTCTGTATAACACAGCATACTGGAGTGCTTCCACAGCCCACACTAAACTGTTTTAAACTGTCAGATCAGACAAGTCACTAAACCTTTAACCTTAAAAAGGTCCGTTGCCTTTTTAAGTTTTTTTCTAAGTCAGATTTGTCTTTCTCCCACTCCCTGTTATTTACTCTTTGTGCTCTGTATCATTGTAGGAAGTCAACATCATTTTATATCATGTGGAGTACTGACACTGCCAGAGTTATTCAGGGTCTTTCCCCTTGTGAAGCATTCAATCGTTTATGTCAGCAGTGAGCATGACAGGAACTGACATTTCTGTGTTTTGCTTGTTTTATCTGTTTAGGGAGGAAGAGTTTGATGAGTACTTTGAAGACATGTTTCTTTGAATCTGCTGGTGTCAGCGGCAACCCCGCTGTGACTACATTTCTTTGGAATCCCGCTGACATTAAGTATGTTCTTTTCAAATTTTGTGTGTTTGAAATAAACATAATGTTTATCCAGCCTATACCTAGCAGTCTTTTATTTACATGTCTGGCTTCATGTGTTTCAGTTTCCCCTTACCATCATGTGAGAATAATTGAAAGTAGTTTCAGACAGCATGGCTCCAGAGATGGCAAAGTCTGACTTGCTATGATTCAGAATGGAAAAAAAAAAATCCAGAACTTTTTGATTGATTGCTGGGCAAAAAAAATGTGTCACTTTGGAATGAATTACTTGAATAATGTTTTATTTCACAACTTCTGCCAACTTCATTTGATCCATTTGGTCTTGTCAAATACAAATTCAATGCGCAAGTGTTTTCAATGTGATATGCATTGAACCATATCATATATATGCCAGTGTCTGGCCTGACAAAAGTGGTTGAGCTGGCGTTCTTGCATGTCGTTGTGTTTCAGAATGTGGGGAAAAAAATGTGAACAAACCAAAGAAACATCCAGTGTATTGTAATTTTGTGTCTAATGAAGCATTTTATCCAAGCTTGAATTTTAGGAAAGTATTGGGTTTTAACAACTCAGCCCAACCAGAGCAAACGTGTTTTTTTGGAGTGTTTTTTCGGGAAGGAGATGTCTCCCCTTGTGTCCTGTAAAGGAAGCGGAATACGGTGTAAAATTGAATCACCGATTTGACCCCCTTGATTACCTTTCACTTCTCGGCTTGTGGACTGACATAGCTAGGACAAGCTAGGCCAGGGGTAGGCAAGTTCGGTTCCTGTGAGCCGCAGTCCGGCTAGTTTTAGATGTTTCCCTGTTTCAACGCACCTGATTCCAATGAATGATTTACCCTGGCTCCAAAAACTTCCTCACAACATTCAGGAGCAAAACAGCTACCAGCAATCCAAAAGTAAAAAAACCTTGAAGCAAAATAAAAACTATACAGAGGTTCAACAGCATTTTCATCTAGAAAGTTATTGAGTTTGTGGTGTGATGAAGAAATAATACCTAATAGGATCAGAAAAAGATAAACAAGTCTGATTGACTTTGGAAACAGGTTCTGTGAACTGATTAAAAGAAAATGGAACTTTTTGGTTGTTGCGAGCAAAGCCATTTTCAGACAAGGAAATTTCATGAGAAAACCGACTCTGACTAATGGAGGGTTTGGATCAGTCATGCTTTGTGTTTGTGTTGCAGCCAATGTTACAGAGAACATTTTAATAGTAGGTAAACAAACTTAAAGAGCTTTATCTTCTTTGAAAATGATTTTAAAGATGTAAACTTGTTAAACAAAATATTTCTTATTACTGACTGAGCAGTAATAAGTAACCCTTTTTTTCATTATTTGTTCTTGTAAACCTCTGAAATTTGGAAATTTAGTGGGATAATCTTACTGAAAATGTAGGGGGAAAAGCATAATCTGTGACTATTTATTATATTTATCATATTTTTACTCTTGAGTTTATCTGTTTAGATAACCATGTGAGTTTCTTTATGGAATTGATTTTTATGCTCCTTATTATCGGCATTTTATAATTTTTTCATAAAAGAAAAACTTTTTAATGTTGGCATGCTTTGATGTTGGATGGTGAATATGTGTGAATTGTATTGTTCATCACTTTATTGCTGCAGCCAGGGTGAAAACCCAAAATGAATTTACACTAGTTGGACAATAAAGTTAATCTTGAATAATAATCTTTAATCTTAAAACCTTTTGGAAATCATGTCACCTTTTACTCATATTCACAGCACTTTTGATCAGGGACAAAATTTTCAGCCGAGAATTTTTATTTCTTATCATTATTTATTAAGAATTTAAAATTTTTACGATCCTTGTCGGGTGCTTTTGGTTGTGTTTTAATTAAATGATAAAATTTCTGATACTTTCAGATCAGTTTTCTATGCTGTGAAAAAATTGATGATAACTCTTGATCGATACCACAGCTTAGTTCAGCTCATTTGAACGCATACAGAATAATGAATAAATCGATAAAAATGACACATTGGTGATGTCTTTTTTTTTTTTTTAGATTTTTTACTGGAAACTGAAGCAGAATTGGCTTGAAGTAAAGGAAGTTGCATGAGGTTACTGAGACAAAGCCAGTTACTTTCACTGTTACGTCCTTCTTTATCTTGCTTTCACTTTCTGATTTGCTTTCTCAGTCTTTCACTGTGTGATTTATGGCAGTGTATAAGCTAAGTATGGTACACTGACCAATACCAGTATGTTGTTTTTGAGTGGAGGTTGGGTGTGATTCAGCCCCTGGTTATATTTGTGTACTTGGATGCATCTACAGTTGCTGGATCATGCTGTCAACATCCTGCTATAAAACATAAAATCTTGTTTGGTCAAATATTCCACCTTATACTTATATGACCCACCACGATACAATCTTCACCTTTCTGCATGCTGAATCTGTTCAAAACAGTCCCCATGAATAACGACGGCCCAGTAAGACAGCATTTGAATCGTGCAGGGATGGGAATCAATCCACTGATCCTCTTTCCCCAGAGTCTCATCCAGCTTTGGAGCCTTTTAAGATCCTGCACGATATACAGCTAAGAACGAGCCCTGTCGCAGCTAAGCCCGGGGATTCTTGAGTTCATTCCCTGTGTCTGTCCAACCTTCATGTGCATGAGCAGGAATACAAGAGACACGGACACCTTGCTGGATGCGAGACTTTTTTTTTTATAATGAGAAAAAGTGATACTCCATGACTTCCTACATTCGTTTACACATATGATATCTCGTGGTTTAAACATACATTTGAGGTCATTTCGTACATCAAAAGACAGATTTCTAATATTTCAATGACAGTGGTTGGGATAAGTAGAAAGCATATAGTGCATTATTTTACTCCAGATCTAAAAGTTTCAAAAGTTAGGGGCCACTCTTAACACTGGAGACAGAACTGGAAGTGTCACTATTAATATAAAATATGTGAAGGAGCAACAATGGGGTTAATTGTTTTGGGGGGAAAAAACCTTACTCAGGGCTGAATTGTGTAAAAGGTTTTGCACAGTTTTGGCTCCAGTTATTACAACAGCTCCTGACTTCACCACAGGAAGCAGACCTGGAGATTCCACGTTGTCCCAAAGCCATGCTGATAGGATTAAACGCCTTTCATTGATCCCTCATTGATTAGAGGAGATGACATTGCATAACAGGAAATTAGGAGCTCGCTCTTCCCCCCGGTGAGATGGAAGCAGTACTGATGTTGCACTGTAAGCTCAGATGCCTTACCAGATCTCTTTAGTTTAGGTTTACAAAGAAGAGTATTGATTTACACTCAGCTGATGAGTAAGAGAGGCAGGGAACTTTGCTCATACCATCATACAATCAATGGAACAACAGCTGTGCTTTACAAACAAACACATTGTCTGCACATGTATATATATATATATATAAGGTTTCTGTTGCCTCATTTGCCTCTGTAAGAAGGGTGCTTAAAGTCTAAAGATGTGTGGATCTCTTAAACACTGGCTGCCAATCAAATCCCACCAAAGCCTCTTACAAGAGAGTTAGATCTACTAAACTGTTTGACTCTTGCCTGCTTAGAGGAAGCAAAATTTAGTTTCAAGTTTCAGTTTTAATCGAGATTATACAATCTACATTTTACAATTTCTATGTAATCAACAATATACATGTGAATTCATGAAAAGGAACATATAATTGTAAATTTGATCGAAAGACTGCAGTAAATATTACATAATTCTTCAGGTCAAAACAGCTTCAAAGGTGTTCATCAAAGCCGTCGATATAGTTTCACGACTCATAATTGCCCTGCCTGAATGGGAAACTATTCAGCCGTGGAATAGTTTGCAGATTCAGGACATTCTCTCTCAAAGCTCAAGCTCAAGCTCTCTGTTCATGAACACAGTTCAAGTACAAAATAGACAAAGAATCAAAAAAAAAAAAAAAATTATATAGATGAATTGCATATTGGAATAAATAAACCTTCACACAACTCATCAGCTCCTTCAGAGGCAAGAAAACATCTGCCCCTATTTGTTGAGCACCGTCCCTTCCTTGTCCCTCCCTCTTTATCTGCTGAGGAGATTCATTTCAAATGCCCGTTCCTTTAACTGTTAGACAAAATCTAAATTTTCAAAGCTCCACATGACTACGGTTTACATTCATGGTGTTATTCTCCCTCCCTGTCTTTTTTCAAGCCTGCCGCTGCTAAAACAGCAGCAGCTAAGTGCATTGTGCAAACTACAGCACTGCTATACTATGTGTTAATGACTGCCAATAAGAATGCTGCTTTGGCATGTATACAACCTTCACAAATCTCCTGCAATGCCAATTTGAACTATGTACACTAAGACATTTGTATCTTAGCATGACTAGCATATAAATTGATCCAAACATGATGTCAAACCATGTTAGAAGTGTTTGAACTGATTCTGTGTTGAGGGGGGGGCGGGGGGAATGCATATATTGCATTCTAAAAGTCCATGGCTGTGCGTCGTACAAAGCAGAGAAAGAAAGAAGTTTTATATATGTCACATCTTCAGAGTCAAACATCTTCTGCAGTCAGAGTCCTGACATTCCTTCTTGGTAAAGTATCTTCCCTCCGTCTTGAGGATGTTGATGTAATCCAGACTGCACTGCAGACCAGACCATGACTACACATGACTAGTAGGGTACTTTAACCAGAACATACCACACAGGGTTGAACTGCAGTATCCCGAAGTGAACGGAAAGTAACCAGAGTGAACTACGCTGGTGTGGTGGAAACCACTTGTCATAACAGAAAAGACCAGTAATGTCTAGACCAGCCCTAAACAGACTCCATCAGTCCAGATCCAAGCACCGGAGGACCCTAACAGATGGTGCAGGTCTTTGACTTCCCTACCTCTGCACCGCCGCCAGCTAAACAAACACACAAAAAGAAAGATGCGTAAAATACATGATTATCTGTCCAGCTCTCATACGATTTTGCAAAGATACGTTTTTTAATACCTTTCTTGGCTTCCTCCTCTTCTAGTCTCTTCTTCTCATCTTCAATTGCCTTCATCTTTGCATTGTACACCTCAGCCAGCTCATTCCAGTGTGACCTGTTGTTGTTCAAACCATCAAACATGGGCGTGATCTCTTTGTGGAACCTGGAAAACTCCTAAAAAAACACCAAAAAAAGGTTGTAAGTTCAACCTAAACAAACAAGCCCATTACCAAAGAAAGTTGGGATGCTGACTAAAATGCACAGATAGAATGCAATGATTCATCTAAAATATATTGATTTTATTCACATTTGAAAATAGAAAAACAACAAATGTTGGAAAAAATACAAGCTTATTTTGAATTTGAGACTCTGCAATATGTCTAAAAAATGTTGGGACAGGGCCATGTTTACCGCTGTGTGGCATTCTTCTTTTCATAACAATCCATAAACATCTGGAAAGTAAGAGGACCTGATTCTCAAACTTTGGAAGAGAAATCCCCATCCTTGCCTGATACAGGATTCTAGCTGACAGTCCAGTACCTGAACTCATCTGCTATAAAGCCACGCTGTTGTAGTCGTTTCAGTTTCTGGTTTAATATTATCTTGCTAAAAATATGCAAGGCCTTTCCTGAAAAAAATGTTGGTCTAAAACCTGTCTCGTCTTTCTGCACTGATACCACCTTTCTGGATGTGTAAGTTGCCAGTAGGCACTGATACACCCTCATACTATCAGAGACGCATTTGAACTGAGAGCTGATAACAAACCAGACGGTCCTATTCCTCTTTACTCCACCTGAGGTGACATCCATGTTTCCCAAAACTAATTTCAAATTTCCATTCATCTGACCGTGGAACAGTTATTTAGTTTGCCTTGGTCCATTTTAAGTGAGCTTTGGCTCAGAGCAGATGATTGGTGGTGTTTTTTGGATCACATTTCCACATCCACAGTGTTAACCAACGTTTGTGGCATGTCATGGTGTACTGAGTTCAAAGACAACAATTTCTGGAAATATTCCTGAGCCCATACAGTGATTTATATGGCAGAATAACACTGCCTGGTTTTAAGTGTAGTGATGCTTGAGTGCCTCAAGATCACAGGCATCCAATATTGCTTTTCAACTGTGTCCAATGTGGACAGAGATGTCTATTTATTGTCGGAATATTTTAATGGTATATTGTACTGTAGAAGATGAATATTCTATTGAAATCTTTGCAATTGAAAAGACACTAAAATCTTTTGCAGATTGCTAAACATCTTACTGTCTTTACTTCTGAGAGACTCTTCCTCTCTGACGTACTCTTTATACACCCAGTCATGTTAATGCGTTGTTGACAATTAAGCTAATTATTTGCTTCTTGTTCCTTGGTTGTTTTTTGTTCTTTCGTATCGCGTGCTTTTCTAACCTCTTCTTGTCGTCTTCCCTGCCTTTTTTGTTGCTGCCATCAAATTTACATTGAATTTTTTTTTTCATAATTCCTAGTGTAAAGTAAAATATTGGCTTATGAGATTTGCAAATAAATCCAATCAAACAGATTTGAAATTGGGGTTGTAAAATCTATTCATGTTGCAGGTTTGTTAGGAGAAGAGCTTTGTGATTTCTAGCCCTATAATAATAAGGTATGCTTCTTACAGCACTAGTCCACCGGGGCAGCAGAAACACATAAATTTTTACAGATGTGGCTCATGTGTGAGTGCTAGTCCAAATACTATCATGACTGTGAAAAAGCTTGCTGGGGCCTGCCGGTTAACCATATACCCTGTATGTTCTCAGGGGTACAGTAATGCCTCTGTCAAGCTCATAATGAGTCTGCATGAGATATTATTTCAACCCATTTTGGCGTGTGAATTATTGGCAGGTTTTATTCTTTGCCTCACAGAGTTCAATCTGCATCTCTGACAAAATGTTGATCATTAAAAATTCAACATTCACAGCCGGCTTTACAAGTATTTATTGTGTTGGTGGAGGAGGACTTAAAAGTAGCCAAATACACAACAAGGTGCAGGATGAGATTTTCTAACTTACTTTAAATGTGCCATGTTTAGCTTTTCTGTAAATAAAACCCCTGCAGAATTCTACTATTAGACTGTGAGTCTTTAAATTCCAACAAAGACAGGTCAAGTATTGCAACACAGACTCCCTATTGCAAAATCTGCTTGTTGCCTTTTTTTGAGCCATAGCATCTATCTTTGCATTTTCACATTCCCAAAACACAGAAATAGTTTGTTACCTTGTACACAAATGCGCAGACAAAGTCAATGAAACCACACTGCATCTTGGGCAGCTGTTCGGAACAGTTTCTGTCCATCATGGGCTGAGAGAAACAGAGGAGAGATTTTCATGTGAAAAAGAGGAGTAAGCAGTCCTCCGGAAACTATAAAGAAACATTATGAAAAAAGGCTTTGGGTGGGAGAGTGCAGCTCTTACAATTGGCTGCTGGTCCAAAACAGTTCTCTCCAAATCCCCCTGTTCCCAGAATTCAGCAGCGACCATCAGAGCCACCTGGAGAGAACCGACACAGAGGGATACAAACCATGATACAGAGAAGAGGAAGGCAAAAATGGCAAATGAGTGGGGGGGATTATTTTACACTTGAAAGTCAGTATTTTATCAATCCTCTTGAAATTACACCATTTACATGTCTATGAGAATTCATGTCAGTAGACCATTAATAAACATGGGACTTGTTATCTTCTAGAAAGCTTTCACTTTAAACTTAAAAGCAACAACAGGCACAATGATAGAAGAAGGCCATCTGAAAACAGACTGCTGCCTCCCTGTACACTTCTTAACATATAAAAGGCAAGTCCTCTCACACTGGGCATATTTTACAAGATTGATAAAAGGATAACAGGTACAGTATATTCAAATAAATGACAGCCATCAATTTTTCATAAGGTTGGTTTAACTAAAGAAAAATAATTAGTATCAATTGCTTCAAGAGCTAACTGAGAGCTTTTTAACAAGTTTTTAAAAACCATCATCTCAAGGCCACTCACCTTGCTCTGTACCTCCCAAGGCTTGGTGATGGCTGACAAGTCACAGCCTGTCATCATCATGGCCCTGGAGGTGAGAGAAAGACAGTCAGGCTAAGGAAGATGAAACTTTCATGGTTATGCTGACAACTTTCAAGTTCCTGCTGCGTCAGAAATCTTCTCAGAGTCAGCTGGAAAGGCTTCTCTCGGCAGCTGGCGTTTTTACTTAAATCTGTTACGTACATGACAATTTCCTTCCTGACGGGGTTGTTGGAAATGTAAGCAATAGCCTCCTTTTCATCTGTCATTGGCTCTGTGGCATTCACAATGTTTTGGAACATGGTTCTCTTTCTGCATAAAGACAAACAGATGACTGATTGAAGTCAAGCAAATACACAAACTAACTCTATTAAAACTCAGCAAACAAAAAGACACAAGAAGAAAAGCATTCATCGGATCAATGAAGCCTTTCAGGTGCAAATCCTTCATGCTTTTTTCTATATATTTAGCTATTTCCAAAAAATAATGTAACTTGTGATTTGCCAACTCCTTTAATCCCAGAAGCACATCTACTATTTAAATGATATGACTTGATGACAGTGTTGACAAACATGGGAGATTCTTGTTGCCAAGAAAGTGAGAAAATCTGCCTTTTAGTCAGGATTAGACATGTGCCGGTATGAAATTCTGCCGGTATGATAACCTTGAGCAAAAATATCATGGTCTCACGGTATACCGTGGTATTATAACTACGCTTCTTAAATGGGTAAAAAACAGATCTACCTGTTAGCTTAAACTGAATAATGACAAGAAATACTTTGGTCACAAATATCTTTCAATTTAATATTAATATACTCGAGCATGGGGCCCTAAATACATCTCGACGGCTCCTCTAAAACAAATAATAACAATAACATCTTTCTGTGGTCAATGTGTAATGCAGGGGAGAGAAAGCAGCTAAAACGTCAAGACATCAAAACAAAGTATCAATAAATCTCTATGAGCCTATCCTGTGTTTTTTTCCACCGATATCTCTACCGACGGCATTTAAATCATTTTAGCTGCAGGACAGTGCGCATGTTAACATAATCATTGACCACAGAAACACACGTGGGTAGAAAGTATTACATTTAGGCAGCATTAATAAAGCTAGCTCGAAAGCTAATGATTTCACTGGATTGGAGGGAATTATCCATTTTTCTGGGTTAGGCCATGATAAGAAATGTTTTTAAGGAGACTAACATGTTATGTAGCCATGCAGTCAGCATGCATCCAGACACTTTTACCGCACCTACTCACAACTCCAGGTACACCTGACTTGCACACTCACCCTGTGATTTATAAGACTGAACACAGTTGATACTGCAGGCAGGGTATCGCGGTATGATGAAAAAAGTAATGGTATTCATACCTTCACTTTTTCATTTCACGGTGTACCTTGAAACCGTATATCGGCACATCCCTAGTCAGGATACAGCTTAGAGGTCAAGGGCTCATATCCCTTTTGGATTTTTGTTTGGCAAAAGCAGTATCATTCATTCTTTTATCAATGAATTTATTTTACAGAGAACCTACTTGAAGTAAAGGGCCAGATCTGTGGCAATGATGCAGACATCAAACAAGTGCTGCACAGTCTCAAACTGACGCTTCTGGAGGTTACAGAAGATGTTCAAGCTCTGAAAGAGATGACAAAGCCCAGTCAAAATAATTTAGCCTTTCATACCAGGTACTGTTTAATTATGTTGGTTTTTATTTTTGCATTTATATATGGAACAATAATGAGTCATACCTCCTCTCCCATGAGTGTTTTGCCGTACTCCAAATGGTGCCTTTCCATGATGGAAGAGCCATGAAGTTTGGCCAGAGGAGATGCACTCCTACAGAGAAAAAAAAAAGAGTTTGAGTAAGCTAAATCTAATTTTTTTTAGATGTATACAAAGGATGCAAATATTAAGAGAGAGGGTTTTGACTTGCTTTGTCTGGTAAAGGTTGTTGGTCCCTCTGTGGTCAATATCGTGGCAGAAAGCTGCAGCTACCATGGCAAAGGCATCTAGATCAGAGTAGTACTTCCTCAGCTTTCCTGTCTGTAGCAAAGGAAATAGATAAATCATGACTTTGCACGATAGATGCAAATATGTGTAAACATCAAAAAAAGTGTACATTTAGTTAAGAAAAAAACTGTGTTACCTGCAGCAGGCAGAACATGGTGTGGCCTACATTGAAACCATGCCTCCAGTTGTGATAGGTAATGGCACGGTAACCCTTCCTCACAGTGTACATCCACCTGGTCAGCGTCTGAGAAGGACATGGTGGATGATTCAAAGAAGAAAATCAGTGTGACGACGATGGAACTGCATGATCATTGGCTTCTACAGCCATGCTACAGGGTGATAAGCAGTTTGTTGATGTAAACCACAACTTGCTTCAGGGATCACAGCCAAAGCAGTTTGTCTGCCATACTGCAGCTTCAATCTTTCCCTCATTACTTAAAATGCACAAAAAAAAAAAACACAACTACAAAAAACATCCTGATAAAATCTCATGATGAAATGTGCTGAAAATAATGACATCAGTTCCCAGACTGAGAACATGGTAGGAACACTTCCCTTACCAAAAACACCTCAAACATGTCGTGAGAGCTGATTCATTGACGGCGACGCCTTCGGCCACTCACCTCTGCGGGAACTTTAAACTTCTCAACAACTCCGAGCTCAAAGAACATGCGAATGCCAGCTTTGATGAGACCATGCTCGCTGACAGGGAAGTCACTGAAGCCGAACGAGTACAGACTCTCTCCGTCCACATTGTCTGCTTTAGGGCAGTTCGTTTTCTGAACAAAAATACACAACCAAGATCAGACGGAGGACATCCTGGAATCATGTTTTACTTAAAAAAAACACATGACTACCCTCCGTGTTAAGGTTTACATACCAATAGTTTGTACATCTCTTTCTGGTCACAGTCTTCCGGCTCTGAATCAAACTTCTCCTTGGTGTTCTGGTTATAAAAGAGAGAGCAGTCATTTAAAATGACATTTACATTGCATCCATCAAGCTGTGGTCATATAAACAATTTATAGCACAAACATCCTTATGCCATGTATTCAGAGACTTCAAACAAGTGCTCCTACAGTAACCTTGTAACCTTCTGTGTCACCTTTTCAAATGTTACTTTCCAAGTAAGTTAGCAATCCATCAGATCTTCCATTATTCCTCTAAAGCTGCTAATGGAGAACTGCTTTTTGAAAAGTTTCTCACAGTATGTTACCTGAAATTGCTTTAATTGCCTCTGTGAATGTGAAGAGATCAAAGGTGTGCTTACGGAGGGAAAATGTGGAAAAAAAGTTATTATACTGACCAGAATGGACTGCAGCTCATCTGTGGTACATCTAGTTTGGTACATGAGCATCTCCTGGGCAATATCTTTCCTCCACTCCATTCGATTCAGCCTGTCATAGGTATCGCAGTTCAGTACTGACCACCCCAGAAACTGTGTCAGGGCCTAGTACAAGCAGAATGAAAAAGAGAAAGAACAAGAGAAAGATACAACTGAAACAAGAAACAACTAGGAAACTCCCTACTAGGGAAAACTTTTGAAAAGTGCAAGGCTACACTCAGGCAGACGGCAACATGCAACATGCTGTACGACAGGAATCAAGACAGCAAACTAACCTCAGTGATCTGTTCATCGTGTTCATCGAAAGGTTTGCCGTCTTTACGGTTGAAGAAAGTTGCAATTCCCACGATTTCTTCCTTCTTGTTGACAATCGGCAGCGACAAGACGTTTTTGAGTACGAACCCCGTCTCATCCACAGCTTCTTTCTGTGAAGCAAAGAGGAATGTGTCAAACTGTGTTTTCTGATGTGATCCCGGAGAAAGCATAAATACGCATGTGTGCTCTACGTGGACAAGCAGACCTGGAACGTGAAGTAGTCATCTGCAGCCACGTTCATCATGTTGCAGATCTGCAGGGAGAACATGGAAAGATTTTTGATGATGATGTTACACAACAACCTTTGTTTTAATTCTTTTATAATTCTAGTCATGATGATGAAGTGTAGCACTTACAAAACCGTTCTCCGCAACATAGGTTGGTAGTCCACTAACCAGAGCCCAGTGATCTGCAGGTGGACCACTGGGGGGAAAAAGTGTGGAAGAAACAGAGAAATGTGAGGTAGGACATGAAAGATGTCAAACTCTGCTGACTCGCCTGGTTCTTATTTGACTTTGAAAAGAACTGTTCTGAATTTGTGCACATTTGTAGCAGTGTTGCTCACGGTATGACTTTGATTTCTTCTTTGCCCTCCAGGAGGTAGTCAATGATCTTGTAGAAAATGATTTCCTGTGTAAAAAGCAGATGCCTTATAAGAATCATTGATCAGTTGCAAGCTGATCAACAAAGTAGTCAAAGAAAGCCTGATTTTAAGTTCCACATGTGGTGGAAAAACAATGTAATAAAGGGAAAGAAAGATTTTCTCACCCTGCCGTCAGGGGTTTTTGGTCCTTTATAGGGTTCCACATCTCCAAGTTTCACAGGCCACTCATCATAAAATTCCTGAGGGTTGAAACAAACACAAAAAATGTCATGTTTTTAGCCATGAATGGAATATATCCAAAACTGAATCTATTCCTCAGAACCAACCTTCTCTTTGGTCATGTCCAACAGGCCAACTGAGTAACGATCACATTGCAGATAGGTCCTTACAGTGTAGAGCGCTTTGTGGAACTGTCTCTCAATGTCTGTCAACTCCTCAAACACTTTACTGGCTGACCAGAGGAGCACCTAGAGCCAAGGAAACCATTGTGAAGGCAGGAAATGATTATTAGCAGAGGCCTGGTAATCATCAGGGCCTACTGAGGGGAGGGACTCAATGGCATGTCCACTCTCTTTCCTTGATTTTATGTACTAAATATTTACCTGACTCCTCCTAGACTCCACATTGTGCATGTATATTGTGTGATGCTGCAGAGCGATGACTTGAGCAAAGGTCATGTACTTGTGGAAGAGCTATAGAACAAAACAGATTAGAGTTTTTTTAAACACAGCAGTAGCTTTAAGAAGCGTAAGGACATTTCTCAGCACAATAGAATTTAGATACATTTCCTCAAGCAAAGATGTAGGTTTGGAAACTGCATAAAAATGATTTAACAATTCTAATAACACTATAAACGCATACAGATATTTCATAGTAGGGCTTGGCAATATATCGAGATTTTCAAATATATCCAGACTTTTTCACACAAGATATAGAATTAGGGAATATCGTTTATATCGAGATAGCTTGCTTTGAGTCAAAAGTATCTTTTTTTTGGGGGCATTTTGCACAACTTTATTTTTGTTATGGTTATTGAAAAGTGTTTTTCATTATTTCGATATACATCTACTTCAGTCAACTTTTTTAGTGCACATGTGCTTCTGATCCTTAATAAAAGTGCATTTAGCTCTCAAGACTGTAAATGAGAAGTCTCTTTGGTTATGTGACCAAAAATATTATCAAGATATATATCGTTTATCGTGATTCAGGCAAAAATTATCGAGATATGAAATTTGGTTCATATCGCCTAGCCCTATTTCATAACATCTAAGCAGTTTAAGTCGCTACTAGCTCTCTCCTTGGATCTCTTAACAGAGAATTAACTTGAGTCTTCTGTAAAAACAGAATTTCCACCTGATTCATTTAATTCTTGATGGGACTGTCCATCAGTTTGTGTTTATGACTTCAGCGGCAGCAGTGTGCTCTGACACACACAGCAGTGATAACGTATTTTTACTAAAGTATTTTGCCTTTTTTCAGGTTGAATGATCAAAGCTAGACGGGTCTGACTGGCACCCTCTGACATAATGGGAGTGTTTTACACCTTACTAGTAGGATGCAATCACAGCGATGATCTCTATTCAGCTGAACATTTCAAAAGGCTGAGTAGAAGTTTTTAAAACTTGCCTCAAAAGCATGTGGCAAGAAGAATTTTATAAAATGTGTTTGACTTTAGCAGTAAGAGGGTTTGTTAACAGGTAGTGCTCCTCCATTTCTGATTGTCAGACAATCTGCCTAATACCAGCAATGTGTACAAAAGACGCTCCTGCTGTGCTCTACGTCCATGACGGATAAGCATGAACGCTCCGTGTGAGTTTAGGTGTCTATTCTTACCTTCTCATCCTCTGCGGTGAACGTATCAGCTCCTATTTTGTTAAGTGCCATGACAACACCAATACACTCCTTGTCAGCCACCACAGGGTATGTGAGCATGCATTTGGTCTTGTATCCAGTCTGTTTGTCCACAAAGTCACTGAACTTTGGATTCTGGATCAAAAGAAAATGAATAAAACTTGTACTGATTCCAAAACTGAAATATTAATTACCCCCAAAACCAACAACATCACATTTTACAGGTTATTTCCTTTTCATTAGCTCAATGTTCTTCTTTTTTTGTTAATGAATCCTCTTCGATATCTAATTTCAACTTTTTCATTGTATGCCACAGATAATTTAAAAGGAAATGCAGTCTGTGTGAGGGATAGCAATAAAAAACATTAAATATAACTGGAATGCATGCCGAACTTTGTGAAAACGTTTAAACTAGCTTACATTGCAAGGAAAATTAGCTAATAGCTATGCTATGTGTATAAGTCATGCATGTCATTAACTTATTTATAACTAGTAGCTATATCTTTAACAAGTACAGTGGCTCTACTTTACTTGTACATTTTAAATTAAAGCACCTTATAAAAACGAATAAGTGTACAGGGCCAGTCTCAGTATGAGCCTATGAAACAAGGTGCTGCATTCACAAAGCCTAGTTTCTTTTTTGTCAAATCTAAAGAAAGCGCGGGTACTTCAAACTTTCTCACCTTTGAGACGTCAGGAACATTTTGCGGCTTTTTGCTGTTCGCTGTGTGACCGACAACACCCATTTCAATAGGGTAGACAATTTCCCCCTGCGGGTCGATCAGGTTCTTCTCAAATTTGGATGTTGGAGTAACGTCAAAGAGGCAAGTGTTGAGCTCGGGTGTTCCGTTTCTTGAGCGGCACTGGTAATAGCTGACCCTATCTGCCTGAAGGATAAGGGCGACTCTCTGCAACACTTTGTGGAGACTCTTCTCCATTTCACCTGGTTTCTGCAACTCCTGGACCAGTTCAAAGATGATAGAGGCCTCTTGCACAGAGTTAACATCCTTGAAGGAAGCGGTGTCTTTGATGTCAAGGGTAGTGGAGAAAGCGGCGGTCAGGGCTTCCGCGCGCACCTTTTTATCAAAGTATTCTTTGGCGAACTGTGGGTTGTTCTCCAGGTATTTTTCCACGCTATCCTTATCAGCCATTTTGAACTCGAACTGTGTCCTCTCTTTAAGTTTCTTCTTACCAAATCATCACCTGCAGGAAAATGGAGATGTGAGCTGTGTTCTTGTCTTGACGGTTGGATGGGTCAGCAGCGTCCCTTTGAACGGATGTGCATTCTCCTCTACAGACACATCCTGTGTCCACCGGCAGAAAGAACAGGGCAGAGTGCAGCTTAGAGGCTGAAAGGATCAAAGTGGCCGCTAATTAACGTGACGTCATGACATTAAAACCCCTGCTTTAAGCGTCCTTAACCCGCAAATCCCAACGCTGATCATTTGTGCAGCGGCAGGCCGACCCAACTGAGGGAAAGTTGAATGTTGACAGATCAGATGTGTGGTGGCACACTTGGGCTACATGGTGGCAGGATGTTGTCAGCACAGTAATAACATGATGGAGGGGTAAAGAGGGCAACATAATGGAGGAGAACCAAAGCCTTAAACATCAGTTTAGATGGTTATATACCAAATCCAACGTCAGATAGGACCAACTCACTACATTGGATCTGCGGAGGCTTAAGTGCCTTGTTACAGCATGGGGGGATTAGAGACAAGCAGGCCCCCAGGCACATTGTAGGCCTCCGTGTCCTCCTATATACTGTAGAAGCAAACCACCTATTGGAAGACACTTAAAGCAAATGGCATGGATGGGCATGTTTCCCAAAGTCCCTTGGAGGCTTTTGCTGCCCTGACAGTCATTTCAAGATTTTTTATTTTTTTTGCAGTAGATCTCTGTTCAATTCTTGTCTTTTTATCTAGGCCCCTATTTGCTGTTTTCCATCTCTTAACTCTATTAAGTACTTTATTACTAATTCTGCAAAGGTACATTTTTGTTTGTTTGTTTGTTTGTCATCATTTTGAACAAAATTGGCACAGTCTCTGAAGCTGTTTTTATTTTGTGTCCAGCCCTTTTCTCTCTCTTATCTGTTTTATCTGGCCTTGTGACAGACTGTGGACCTGTCCTGGGTATATGCTGCCTCACCCCTGGTAGCTGCTGGGATAGGCTCCAGCCCACCGGGAACCTGCATCAGAATAAGCGGGTATAGAAAATGGAGGGATGGGTGGTTATTTTGTATTGCTTTGTAGTAATTTTAGTTTCTTTAGGGTTTTGGATCATTTCAAGTCTCAGTTTCACTGCTTTGTGCTTCTTTCTTGTAGTTAGATTAAAAATAATTTTTATATAAATTAAAAGCCAAGAGGCCATCCCAACTCCTGGATCCCTCCCAAATAATGCCTCCATGTGGTAGGCCAATACTATGTCAAATATAAATCCAGTCAATACGTTGTTTCCTATGGCACTGAATATAAACAGCAATCACTTCAGGCGTTTTCAGTTATTTCTACTAATTTTCAGCTTTTCATCTGTTATTTCCTGGCAAAGTGTGAGGCCTTGACAGTAAATGGCTTGCAATTGCCAAGCCAGTGACTTAACTTAAACCAGCAGTCTATTACAGCTCCCAGCTGATGCACGTGCACTATCCTTTGTTTAAATCAAGAGACAGGATCTTCCCTGGCCTAAAATAACTTCCCCACCAAACCAGCACTGGTTATTGCCCAAATTATATCATCATTTCTGTGTCCAACAGTGAAGGAAAAACCTAAATTCTGCATTCAGCAGCAGTGTTGGCAGAGCTATGATTGCAGCATAAATGCTCTCTGTAGAAGCAGCTCACTGGAAACTAGCCAATTATTGGCTTTGTGGGTATCTGAGGGCAAGGCTTTAAGCATAGATGGGTGGCCATTATTAATATGGATGCATTGTCTGGTTAGTTGCTGGCACATGGACAAAACAAGGACTTCCCTTATAGATTTTGCTGCAAGGATAAGACAAGTTTATAAAGAGAGTACTCTAAAATGTGTGTGTGTGTGTGTATATGTGTGTGTTGTGGAAATAAAGTAGCCCATTTCTCAGTGATATCTTTACAATACCCCTTCTCATTAACCCTTTAATGTTAGCCTCTGCGGTTTAAAAAAAAAAATCAGTTATATCAAATCTTCTTCTTCTTTTTGTTCCTCTTGTTGTTCTTCTTCTTCTTAACAATTTTTAACAAACATCAAGTATTGTTATTGTTCCAAGGTAATATACAGTTGTCTGCAAAATGATTCATTCCCTTCCATTAAAGAAAAGGCAAAATTCTTGATAGTAATTCAAATAACCAGAGATTGAAAAAAGAAATAACAAATATAGATTTGCTAAATTATAATTAAGTGAAATTAGACATTGTTTTTTTATTTAACTAAGTTTAAAAAATAATGAAAAACAAACAAACAATATGGTCCTGGACCAATGAGAGCACTTTGCTGATGAGCAGTGGACCAAAATAACTACCACAAGGTGTAGAAGTCTGACAGAGAGTTGCCGAAAACATGTGATTGCAGTGATCGCCTCAAAGGATTTCTCTACAAAATATTAGCTTATGAGTGACGTATATTAATTTCACATATTTTTTGCTTTTTAAAAAAAAAAATCTCTATTGAACCACAATTCAAAAACAATGTAATGATTTTCATAAGATTTTATATTTTATTTTTTTTGTCAGTTTCAGCTTATTTCAGTGACAGCTGTTTTTTTTTCTTCTTTAATGTAAGGGTATGAATAATTTTGTAGACAGCTGTATATAAATATATTCATAATTATATATTGTAATTTGATTATCTGTATTTTAACTTTTTTAATTCTTTTTTCATAATTAAAAGTTGGTCTTTCTTTCTTTCTTTCTTTCTTTCTTTCTTTCTTTCTTTCTTTCTTTCTTTCTTTCTTTCTTTCTTTCTTTCT
>JBBBVU010000023.1:11972753-11984816 GCA_037177055.1 Atherinosoma microstoma | reverse complement strand
ATATATACTTGTGCTCATAAAAACAGTGTTTGGAGTTTGTTTAATTGAAAATAAATAAATGAACATTTTCATAGTAAGAATACACTCCTGCAGACCCTTTTTACTGGAGCATTGGCCCGAAAATTGATCATGTGACCCAGTAAATCCCTCAAAAGAGATAAGTAGCCAGAGCGAGATCTAGAAATAAGAGAGAATTTAGTTATTCAAAACAGTGCAGCTTATTAGATATACAATGACTTTCTTCAGCCTTGTCTAAAGCATCATGCATGGCAGCATGTAATCATTGGTGTGCAACAGCAAAGTAGGCTTTTTGTGGCCTGCTGATAGCCTACCAACATGTGACAAGGTTTCTTTTATTTGTTTTTCTTTTCTTTTAAAAAAAACTAAAAATAAAGGCTAAATTGCTGCTTTCTGGGTCTATGTAGTGTCATCATTAATGTGGGATTGTTACAAATCTGTAGATCAGTGCATTGGTAACTTGGAAAAACTGTAATAGGGAGAAAAGTTTCTAATGAAATCTGTGATACAGCATCTCAACAAAAGACTGAAGTAAGTGGGAGACTAGCAGCAAACTAAGCCTAAAACTGACGGTGATGTGTGGGTTATGTTCACTCTTGCTCTGCCATCCCAGCTGTAGCTGCTTGCACACTTGTCAGCTAAAAGTTGACATATTGTCTCTTATTCTAAAAACTACTGGGTGAAGCATCTCCCAAATGATTTGCAGCAGGCCAGTAACATGTCTGACTACAACGAGATCATCCCGGAGTCGTGATGACAATGAGAACACACCTCAAAAAGAATGTGTGGACAAACATTTTTTCAACATAATATGCAACAAATGAGGGGAGCTTATGTTATCTATGATACATGACATAAATAATTTGGAGAATTTTCAGATTTTCTGCAAGTTTGATATGCAATCTTTGTATTATTTTCAGTTAAATTTAAGATTTAGATGATAATCTTATACTGCTCCCATACATTTAAATGCTTTTGCACATTTGAATATAGCATTTAGGCATGAGAAATATATTACTTCTTACAACCCTTAAACCCATTCTTAAATTCTTGTTTTTAAAATACATCGAAGGCATAGTCTTGATGACTTAAAAGAAATTTCCTTGGCTTGTCGCACTTCGGTAATTAATCATTTCTTACTGCGTTGGGAGCTTTATTTTTGTCACTGGTATTTTTCATTCCTGTAATGGCATACAGCCATTGTGTATATCTAATAACCTCAGCCACATTATAGAACTTGATTAAAAAAGGGGTGATGTTGAAATAGCACTCTGTTTCTGCTCATGCCTTCATCAGGGTAAACAGAAATAATGAGTCAAAGTCAGTATACAGCAACACCAAGATTAAACAAGCAGGCTTGTCACTCATATTCAGCTTTAGTTCTTGGAGTCTCTTTCATATGCTCATAGACTCTTGATGTCTCATTCTAAGGCCAAGAAAATGCATCTAAATGCTGTTCAGTATATCTATTTTCTTTAATTGTTTAAACCTTTCCTTAATATACCACACTGAGCTGTTTACATCTCTTGTGAGTCTTTGCAAATATGATCAGTCTAAAGAGGCCTTCAAGGTTCTATTTATATGTGAATAAATGGTGTTTCTGCCAAAACATGGCAGAAAATGAGAACTGAAAGTAAATACACAGGAATATATGTCTAACTTTCTAGATGTTTTCTGGACCTTGAGGCTTTGTTGTAAGTACAATCAATCCTTTGTACTAAGGTAAGCCCCTTACTAGCAAATTGTATGTGAGCTCCTCTAATGTTGCATCAAAACCCAGAACACATTTGTCTTTTTAAATATCAAAGAGTCAACTTGATATTTGTCGGATGAAAACAGCTTGCTGTCAGTAGTCAGGTGGGAGACATCTGTCAGCTGTGGATTTAATTTAATGATGGTTAATTTTTCTTAAATTCAAGTACGGAATTTTATAAATAAAGCTCAATAAAGCACAATGAAGCTCCACATATCAAAAACAAACAAACATTGAAAGCAAACATTGTATTTATTGCAAATAATTTTTTTATTATTTACTCTAGTTTCCAAGCAATTTAAAGATGTAAGAAATTATACTATAGCTAACAGCTGTTACAACAAGCTGGGGAACACAAAAATAAATTAACATTAGGTCTTTACATGCCAGTAATGGCTTGCTCTTATAAAGTGCATCCATAGATATAGTTTATTCTCGTGCAATCTCGGGTAATCAAAGCTAGGTGTATATAGCCATGCTCCTTGGAGATAAGCAGAGAAATGGAGGCATGGAGTATGCTCCTCATTATGGCAGGCCAAAGTTCCAGCAAGATCTGACATAAGGCTGAACAACGCATCCCTCAAGATTTGTCCAGCAAGCTAATTGAAGACTGCAGGGAGACAACAGCATGACAAGAAACATGCCTCCAAATGAGGAAACTGGGCAAAATTTGTGGAAAGACTTAAATTTATCCGGAATGTACAATGTTAAAAATGTTGCTTCGTTTTCACCATCTGTCTCTCAGTTGACTAAGAGTCTCACAGAGCTGTCAGACTCTCAGTCTGCTGTTGGGTTTCCTCATCAGGGCCAGAGAGGAGCTTGGCTTGTGGATCAGCCTCCTGGTGAGCCATGTCCGCATCATCAGCAGAGCAGCAAACAGCTCTACCATTTTGCAGCAGACCTCCTGGTGCTCTGCATCATTGACTGGCCTTGCTCCTATTGCCTGGAGCCGGGTCGTTGAACTTTGAGGGTCATGGCATACGCCAGCACAGTGCTATACTGGCAAACTACAAACTTCTTTCAGTGGAGGGGATTTTGTGGCCCGGCAGACAGCCGTGATGCATGAGCCAAATCACCTTGATGTGATCAGATGATATGAAACAAATGAAACTGAGCTACAGCAGACAGTATTGCATGTTGTATTTTTATGCTGTATTTTACTTCAATATTGAGAACATTTGAGCCAAGAAGTTTGAATTTTGTAAAACTGCCATCTCTGCAACTATTGCAGAGGGGAAAACAAATAGGGGGAAAATAAATTATTTACCAACATGCATTTGAGGATGTGGTAATTTCGCTGCTAAATAACATTATAAACAAGGAAGAAATATGGCACAGTTGTTATGCTATCAAGAACACAGCGAAGACATTCATGGCAACTTTAAAGGAAGTCCTGGACTTTCTGGCAGATTTTGGCTGCAATCCACATTTAAGAACAATCTCCGATACACATTGTGAGCTATGAGCTAAAATATGGGATATAAGATTTAAAAAAAAAGTTACATCCAGTTTCCTAAAACCATGTTTATGTCTAATAAAAACAAGGTTGAGTTTTTTGTTTTGTAAAAGGTATGATAAAACAACACTACTGAAAGAGTATTAACTACCTAGTGAAGTGCAGTGGTGGCAGCATTAAGCTTTGGGGATGATTTCCTTCAGCTGGGACTGGGGCAGGGGCATTAAGAAGACCAGTGTTCTGTAAAAGGCCACCCAGAGCCAAGACCTAAATCCAAATGAAAATCTGTAACTGTGGGGTGACCTCATACATTACCGTTGCGCACACAATTTTAATTATGTGGAATATTTTTTAGGGAAGCATGCAAAAATATTACCAAGTCCAGATGGCCCAAACTAAAATATTCTTTCCCAGAAACTTTGAGTGGTGTTGAAATTCAGCGGTTACTGTGGCACAATGATTATGTTTTATCTTTGTTCAATTTTCTATCCTCACACAAACCTAATATTTCAAAAAGAGATGTGTATACTTTATCCCCTCTATTGTTAATATGGAGTGTATCACTATTGTTTATGCTAGAAGCAGTTGACGCCCATTGTTACTCTACTTAAAAAAAACTAAACAGGTAATAATTATCAACCATTTCAACTGGAAAATATGAAAAAGCTATACAAGAAAGAAATGTGAAGAATAGAGAGATTTCCCTCATGCAATTTAGCAGGATTGAGGGGAGTAACTGGTTTAAAAACAAATTATCTTCTTTTTTTTTGACTTGTAAGGTAGAAAACTGGGCCAGTGTACTGGAAATAAAGTTTTAAATAACAATTCACTTCAACATTAACAAATCTGTGAGAGGCTATGACATGTTTTAAGTTTATTCACCTGCTGAAATCCACCTGCAGACCAGCAATCTGCCTTTTCAAGCTGAAAATTAAACCCATGATTCATTTTGCAACAGAAAAACTCCTCTAAATCACTGACTCTTGCTATCTGCATGGCTGAACATTCTTATCATCTCTCAGTTTGTTTACTAATTATCTAAAATATGTGTTTATTTCACAGATGAAGAGGACATAGATGTTACTTTACTGCTTTAACAAAAACAGTTTGTTATTGGAAACTATATGCATGGAGGTACAGGTTAAGCCTTGGACAAGATAAAAGAGGTATAGATAACTGATGAATGGATGAAACATAATGACATGATATTACTTTGACTTCTTGCATGAAACATTACATGTGTTGGTGGGCGACTGTGCAGCCATGATGGAACCACATTCCACTGATTAGGTTTTGTACAAAACGTCCCATCTGCACTGATTAATTAGCCAAACACTAAAATAGTCAACCTGATTTAGATTGAATGTCTTCACTCATTGATTAGATCTATGGTTGAACTACAGTTTGACCTGGCTATATAATTCTAATCCATTATAAAGGCTGTGGACCTTGTGAAAAACATTCAAGACATTCAATTAGTTATACATGTGTTATACATGAGATCATAATACTTCATCAAATTCTCTGCACATATGTTGTCTCAAGAAAGATTTAGGCAGATAACACTGGTTGTAAATTTGGGAATTTCTTTACAGCAACAAAAGTCTTCTAAAAGAATTATAAAAGTTATGGAACTTGGGAGCTTGTGCAATGCACTAAGGCCTAGTCAAATAGAGTGTGCACAGGCATTTTTTTAATTTTCAATTTTTAGAACTTCTGTTTCTCACAGTATTGGTGCTTTAAGTGAAATTTAGATTGGACTGAGACAGTAATGTGTTTTTTTCAAGAGTCATGATGATGTTCTAGCTGTAGTCTGGCTTATAGGTACTAACTTGCTCTTCACAGATGATGAGACTCACTGAGACACTGATACAACGTTCCATGCAACCAAATCTTTGTTTCCATTTCTGAGGCAGTGAACTAAATATACAACATTTGTATATTTATCAAAGAACTTGAGCTTATGAGCCAAGTAATTCAATCACCTTTTTTTTGCATGAACTTTTAAACTGCCTCTTAACTTTGATAACATTACTCAGACACATTGATTGAATCAACTGTGTCACATAAATGTAACACCCAGATTAGATTCAAGATTCAAAGCGTTTATTGTCATTTGCACAGTACAATGACATTCTTACTTTACCGTCCACACTGATTGCCATAAAAGATTATATGAAAAATAAAATAGAATATATAAAAAATAGAATAGAACAATTTGACAATTTGAGCATGCAAAAAAAGAAGTAAACATAAAATATAAAACATAAATGTGCATAAATGTGCCGTAAACTGTTGTGCCACATTCAGCAATGAATGAATAACTGTGCAAAAACTGTCATGAGGTAGACAGTAAAATGCAATGTGCAATATTAATTATTGAATAATAAGACATAAAAACTTCAAGCAATATTACAGTTTCTGTGGTGTTGACAATGTAAACAGTCAGTATGTGCAGGCCACTTTTTTTTAAGAGCAAATGCAATGAGTGCAATTTTGGACAGGTAACGCACAAGTAACAAGCAACAACGTCCTCATAATGTGGCTTGAATTAAAAAGGTGCAATGTTGCTAAACTTTAAAACATGATGCTAGAATTCAAGAAACCTCCGAAAAGGGTTTAATATTTTTTTTTTCAAGTGAAAACTATAACTGCATACATAATTTGATCTAGAAGGACAAAGCTGAAAGGTTGTCAAGGAAGAGTTTATTTGAATTCCTTTGAGTCTCAGAGCCCTTTTGGGCAATTCTTTGTTTTGTGAGGTGAGTTGAAACGAAATGAATAATTGTTTCCTGTTGATGTCAGACTTTCACCTTCTCTTTATTACTTTATTCCCTCTCTGCTCATTTCCCTCACCAATGCACACTGCACTCCTCTCTTTCCCTCTCTCCCATTACCTTCTTCTTTACCCCCACTTCTGTCTATCCCGTGATCCCAGAACAATTTTCATTAGCCAATCGCAAAAAATGCCAACAGTGCAAGAACAACTGAAAGTGAAAAACATGAACATAAGCTGTAGCTAGAAGGTAGGGTGGACAACATCCTTCCATCTAAAGGTTGGATCAATTCTTAGCTTCCCCAATTCAGATGTTGATGTGTCCTTAGGCAAGATCCTGAACTCTGCATTGCCCAGCAATGCATTCTTCATTTATAAGCCACTTTTGACAAAAAAAAATCTGGTAGATTAATGTGGTAACATTATTCTACACCCCTAACAGTTTGGGGTATGTGCTGGTCCCAACTCACTTTAGGTAAGAGTAAGGAGAGATGCTGGACAGGTTACCAATCAATCACTACAACAGAAATCTACATTTTTCACTCTTTTACCTTCTCTTCATATGAAAAGACAACTTACTTACATTCATCATCTAGCCTACTATAATTTTTCTACATGAATGACTAGGTTCAACTGTCACATGTTTTATGATTACATTGTTCTCTTGCGTTGTCTTGGTACGACCATGTACACACCTTACACGGAGAACAGGAAGTGGAGGACTGTGTCAGCTCACTAACTATTGCAAGCAATGCAGTAATTTGAGACTCATCTTGTGCAAAATAAGTTTTCTGCCCTCTCGCTCACATGCACTTTTTCTGATCTGCTATCACCCACAAATGGTTTGGGATAGGGTACAGAACATACATCTCAGTGGTGCGCATCAACAACAACAACAACTGTTTTAGCTTTTTTGGTTTTGTTTTCCTGTTGTTGGTCTTTATGGATAAGAGCTCATTAGCTTTGTTAAATTGAGTGCTCAAAAGTAGGGATCACTGGCAGAGAGTGAGCTTTCTGGTGCTCTATTGTACTTGCTATGAAATTGGTTGTTGTTGGTGAGTCCAGTCTTCCCGGCTTAATCAGTATTTCATCAATGCATAGTGTCAGCTCCAAGGGCTCTGTGGTGCTAGGTTTTCTTGGAAGGTTTCATGTCTGTCCATGTGTTGAAAGGGTGTCTGTCTGTGGAGGCTGAGAGCTCTACAAGTGGTTAACCCCAAAAGGAAAAAACATGCATGAGAAATTATGAACATAGTTTGGCTTACCCTTTGAGCTCAGTTAGGCCTCTGCTTGGATATTGCATACCCACAATGAAATGAGAACTAACTGAATCATTTTGGAATCATAGTAAAGGGGACACTTGTGATATTTGTTAAGATGTGTGCAACTAGCGAAGGATAAATGAAGATGGCACATGGCACAAATAAAAAAGTTTCAGGCTTGAAAATCAGGATGAATATGAATATCCCTTTGGAATGATACAGCTGTAGGTCTAAACTGTATCAAGTCATTATACATACGTGAACATTATCTCTGCAAAGGCCCAGTCTGATAAAGAGAAGCAGAACAAAATAAGAGAGGTTTTAGTACAGACAGTTCAGGTGAGGTTTCCAAAATGGCCATTTTGACACAGTTTGGCCTTGTTGGGCACCTCAGGTTTTAAAAGGTTAAAGCTTAGGAAAATAGACATTCTAACAGATGAGACGTTTCAATATCCATGGCTTGTGCTTCATATCATGTAAGCTTGGCACTGCTGACAAGAAAATGTTACCACCAGATAATTTCAACCAAAAATTAGGACATTACGATGAAATGGTCTTATGGACAAACCGACCTATTAGATGTTTTCTAGTGAGAGTGGGCTGCCCATTTACTACAGAAAAGTTTCTTCACCCCTGCACTGTCAGATATTTAATATTCAAATGTATTTATCTGTGAAGGTGACTTATGGTTACATTTTTCAAAGGACCCCTTGAATCACCATCTCGTTTTGTGTGTCCTTGTAACTCATGGCTCCCATTTCAAACCTTCTTTGTCTAATGATTAAATTATTGCCCTTCACCCTCCACACAACCAACCACAGCCAATGCATGTCATGACCCACTGACTTTACACTTCAAGAAGCCAGGGGAAAGGAAGCAGAAAGAGGAAAAAAGATGGAAAGATTGAGATGTGACTCAGACCATGAATTTGCCATCAATTAAGCATCTAATGGATTTTCTCTGGGCCTTTTTTTTCAAGGGGGAAGAAAACTTATTTTCAAAATCATGACAGCTTGATTAAATGTTTCATCCAATGACATTTGAAAAGGCCTGGAACTGACATTTCTGTTTTGTCCTGAAAAAAAGCAGTCATCATCTCCACGTTGTAATAACGATGTTCAACAGTAATACTCATTACAAAGAGTAATTAATGAACAGCCAGATCCTGCCAAGCACAGCTTTGATGGATTCCAGGCTTGATTTGTCCTTGCTGTGTTATGGCGGGCAAATTTAACTAAGATAAAGTTCATGAACTGCTTTCTAGCACAAAACAATGAAGCGTGCACTGTTTTACAGTTTTTACAGTGGTTCCATCATTTTACAACAAGTTAAAATGTTATATAGTGTTTCGGTGTGTTTTTGAGCATTGTGCACTCTAGTCCAAGTCTGAATAATCAAATATGTAAGTCTTAGCTATAAGTGTCAAAAATACCTTTGATGAAACAAATAAGAATTTCCAATACTACTTGTGTACATGTGGTGTAGAAATCTTGGACAATGAATGGATTAATTTTGCAGTTGCATTTATTCAGGGTGGTATTTCACATTACTGAAAATATCTGGGAAGCTATTTTAGTGCAAAGATTTAATCTTTAGAAAACATTAACAGATATTTTAAATTTTTTATGTGAAGTCAGGCATGCTTGGCTTTTTCATTCAACAAATGCTTTCAAAAATGCCCAGTAGGTTTGAGTAGAAGTGTGTGAAGTGTGAAAAAGTCCATTACAGTCAGCAGTTATCTTTGTCTCTGGTCTTCAAATACTGTAGTTCCTGCAGAACTTCAAGGTGTGTTTGGGCTCATTACCCTGCAAAAGTTTGAATCCTTCTCTACAAGGACGCAAACCAAAAGGAGAATGTGCCCAATCAGAAATTAAACAGAAAGAAAATTGTCCTCTGTTAAAATAATCTGAAAAAGAAGACATTAACAGCAATTTTAATTTTCAATCAAAATTGATGAAAGAACATTGGTAGCAAGAAGAAGTAAACAATAATACCAGAATTGCAAGTTGGACATAAACAATTTAAACACTTCTACATTGACTGTGAATAAAGCAATGGTGAATAAAGCCAAGAATTTATCTTATGAAAATGGTTTGAGTTAAAAAAAGATGTATTTGGAGCAGTGTGAATCTAAATCAGATAAAAATGAGTGGAAACCACTGAAATATGTCATCTTTAGGGCTAAATTATGTTGTTTATTTGGTCAAACAGTAAAGCAAGAAGAGTTCAAAATATTGACATGACATGACATGAATCAGATATTCAAATTCAGTTGTGGAGCAACTAAAAACAATAAGACTTTTACACAGGAGACTGTGGTCCTCCTGTGTGGGACAATTATTTGCAGAAACTGATTCAAAAAATAAAAAGAAGATAGTTACTGTTATTTGCCTAATAATAAAAAGAAAATAAATAAAAGTTGATATCAAAATGAATGATGAATAGATAAAAAGAATGATAAAAAACCTTCTTGGTTAGGTTAAAGAAAAATGGAGGCCTCCAACCTCAAAATCACTCGATAATGTTTGTTTTTGCAGCCTTGTATTGTTAGTGCATGTAAAATCTTTAATGTTGTTACCACTGACTCGGCTGGTACTTGTCACTTTGGTTACAAGGACAATGGAGCCAGCGGCACTCTGAAATATCATCATATCATTTTGACACCTTGTGTCCCTCCATCATGAGATTGGGTGTTAATAGGTCACTGTAAGCTTTTTCTTTTTTGAGAGACTAGTCTCCAAATAGGATGTGTGATCAAGAGCTACAGACAACAAGGGGTTTGTTGCTATTGGTGGAAATATGCTTGTGCAGCTTTGCACAGAAAGTCACACTCAGTTACACAAATTAAAGCTAAATACCTTGAAATGTGACAAAAGGCTGAAGATTAAATATTAAGGAAAAGCCTCTTACCACAGAGCTTATGCTTAGGAGAGTTCACCTTTGCGTTTAATCCAATATTTTTTTTCTTCTTTATCTAAGGTGAGTCAACTTACATTTCAGGTGAACAAAGGGGCACCCCTTATTTCCCTCTTCTCCTTCTTTGTATTAACATCTTGCCTTGAACTTGTTTTTTTGATTCTCCACAAAGTCATGGTGAAAACTCCAAATCTCATGAACAGAGATCTTGAAATCTGAGGTTAAGTACTTGCCCTCATGAGAGAACAAAAGATCTTTGCAGGGTCCTTGCTGTAGTAAAGACAGAACGAGAGCAAATGACTTCATTAGTGTGAAAAGTATCCAGCATCAGTGTCAGGAAGCCATCTCTGGAGAGTTTTTGCCAGACTTGCAATCATTGAAGTCTCCAAAATCTTTCTTCCACTCAGAACTTTGCAGCATAAATGTTGGTTGTAGATTCGGATGTGATTATAAAGACGGGGAAGAAACTTCAAGGTCTGCTTGTACAAAGAAAAAACACAAACCACTGTGATGATGCACATACAGCATTGTACTCAATTACCAACACATGTAATGCAAATGAGGTTGTTGCAATTTTGATGCTCTTATGCAAGATTGTGCTCGAAACTCCTCATTAGATGGCAGAACAAAGAAGTAACTTCATGGAAAGCATGAAAATATTGGAAAAAATGTTTAGCTCATCGTGTCAAGGCTGGCCATCTTAATACTAAAAGGTGAAGAAAACTCCTGAAAATGTATTTTCCTCCAGTTTGAGCTTCTGCTGGAAAGCATGTACTTATAATTTCTAACATTTTCCTATGCATTTTCCACTTTTCTTTTTCCTTTGTTTTTCGGCTGCTTCATATGGTGATGATTTTAAAAAAAATAAATGAAAGTAAACTTTTATAGCTTACGTCAAACAAAAAAACTGGATTCATCCCAGCCTTTCTGCTGCTTTTGTCATGTTTACGGCAGGGCCTCTGATCTGATTTAACCCAAGGAGAAGGCAGTGATTTACCTGTTCTCTTATCTCCTTGCCATTATGGAAAGCACTAGTTATTTATTCACCTATCAATGTCCTTCATCAGGTCAGCTGAGTACATGATAGGTGTAAAACCTTTTTGTCCTTGAACGGCAGTTTTCTTTGACATGCACAAAAACTCTTTTTCTAATTGTTAGGCTGCTAAGACTGGACAGCCTCACATTAATATGAGCATGTGTCATTTTACTCCAGGCCCAAATGAACTCCACTCTTTAGTTTTTAGTCATGTGCAGACCTGAAGGCATATGCATTAATGACTTCTATCTACAAAGAACATGTGAGCACGTTCTTACACACAACCTAGAATATTAAAGAAAACCTTGTGAATTCTAAGACCACATACATATCTGTCATACATAGCTCTCAGTAGCTTCAGTTTTAAAGATTGTGGGTAATTTTTTAAAATGCAGACAGACAGTTGTTCATTCAACCAAGAACCTTACTATGGAGAAAAGTTGTCTGCTGTGATGGCATGCTGATTGGCTAAATGTTTCTGTGAACCAGAAAAGGAAGAGGCATCATCAGAGGTCATTAAGTAAATAGAAGCACAAATACATAATAAAGAAGCAAGACAAACGGGAGATTGATACACATCCATGTCTAAAACATCACCTCTAAGCTTTAAAGGTCCATACTTTAAAGCACTGGGTTTAACAATGTGATTTTCTTTCCGTGACAACTCATAATGAGCTCACCCCAGCATCGGGAAAATCTACAACAGGAAAAGCTTAACAAAAAGGAGCCTACATTTCAAGTTGCATCTGTATTTTTTACACTACCATCATCAGTGAAGAAACAACTGCAGAAACTGAATCGGAACAAGGCTGCAGGTCCAGATGGTGTCAGCCCTAGGGTTCTGAAAAC
>JBBBVU010000023.1:11910330-11923528 GCA_037177055.1 Atherinosoma microstoma | reverse complement strand
CACACACGCACGTACATACACACACACCCAACGCATACAAACCCAACGCCCCCCCTCTTTGCATAAAATCAAAAATTAAAAATCTGCCTAGTTTATGTCTCTTTAACAGAGATACATTTGACTTGCTGGTGTGACATGAGAGAAAGGGGATCATTACTCATTAGCCATTCAAATCAATCTTTGGGGGGCTTAAATTTGCAGCAAAGTCTGTTATAATTCACACTGAGAAGGAAATGTCAGTTTCATGGTGACTCAAGAAGAAAACAGAGTTATCAAATTCAGGAGAATTAATCTATTTGAGACCACCAGAGTCTGTAGAAAATGTCTTCACAATTCATTCATTGTTTTTGACATTTAGTCTCAAACAATCTTTTCCAGCCAAGTGGCAGTTCCATTCAAAGCATGACTACATAATACAGAGAATTATGCATGCAAAGTACTACTGAAGTGTTTCTTTAAGGAATTTTAAAATGTATTTTCTGAACTATATGAATAAATACAAAAGTGACCCATATCCATATATACTCATATCCTGCTGCTGTCAAATGATGTAAGCAGCAGTTGGCAGACTGTTTAAAGTTTTTCTGAGCACAGTAGGTGGTCTACTTCAAAGCAGAGCCATGTCTGTTTGTAGCGGTAAAGCAATGACATCAAATGTGAATCAAAGTAATATTGCTCTGTGTTACATTATGATGTAAATGCATACTGTGGGAACATACAGCTCCCACAGTGCATTTGGGCCCAAAACATAAACAAAATGACAATAACAAATTTCATATATTTTGAATTAGCTTTAAAAATTATGGATTTTCTGATTATCACATGTTACTCTTTCTTCTACTAATAATGTGTTCTTCTACGAAGACCTGAGATGTTTTATTGTTTTGAAGCACTCGGTACAAATCAGGGATGGTTTTCATGCTTGATTCTGCTTCTTGAATAATTTGTCATTTTGGAAGTCGCACAGCATGACTGTGGTGTGTGCATGAACTGGTTATTTTTTTTATTCTTTTTCTTGTTTAAAGTGTAATTGAGATGTGCAAACTTTGAAATCTTCCAGCTTGTTCTCAAACTGAACTCGTTTCAATTCCTTCCGTACAGTGGAGTTGGTAACTGTTTATTAATTGATGTTGACTGGGACTGTGTGAATAATTTCTTGATGTGTGTGGCTGTGGAGCAATAAGCATGGGTAATGTTGGCTCTAGTCTCTTTTGGCTTTACCATCTCCACTAATGTTTTTAAAAAGTTGATATGAATAAAGCTGAATTATGTCCGTTTTGTTACCCATGTACGCTGATTTTTCTAATTAGAATTAACTGAGACCTCAAAAAATGTAAATATATTTTAGTGGAAAAATTTGCCAAGCTGTTGTTATTATCGAACAGTAAATGTTAAAGGTTTAACACAGAATGGCAGCTGCTTATCTCACCATTTGACCAAAATTATATTGCTTTCTAAGCGAGGCTGGGAGGTAAATCCAGCCTATAATTTAGCCAGTATCTCTCTGTTAATGCATTCCCTCAACTTATTGAAGAAGAGCCAAGAGAACTGGCAGATTGATAGGAACAGCATGTGCCAAATGACCCGAGCTGAGTGAAAAACAGTGAGTCACATGAACAAACACCCATTTTCGCAGAACCAGCGGGATACTCCCACAGAGTATCACTCCTGATGTTAACTATGGATACTTGGTATCCTTCTCAGCATGCAAAAAAACTCAAGCTCACAGATTCGGTTTAAGCAATTGATCAGCTTTCTTACTACAATTTTCTCGTGACCCCATTGTGAGAGTGAAAAGTTGATGATTGATTAAATTTCACCCTTGAAAAAGTCTAAACATGATTAATTTTTAGCAGTGATGATACTATTTCCATCAGATTGTGCTGGCAAAGAACCTGAAAAATAAACCCAAGAACAGGCAGAGCAGTGTGCATTATGATTTATTCAAAATACATCTAATGAAAAAGATTGCTCTGTTCATATTAAATTAGCATGAAAAGCTACTGCTTCTATATGCACAGGTGTTAGTCTGACTCTTGATGGAACTTGCAGACACTACGTGCATCACTGTACTCTGTAGACAATTCTTTCCAATGGTTTGCACCTCACAAAAACTGTTTGTCACTACGTTAAGCAAAGTGGTGTTCACTGCTGAAATGCTTGCACTGTTTCAATGCCCATGTGACCAATAGAGACGTGCTATTCAGCCAGTCGTAAAGGGCAAAGTGTAGGAAAGGCAATATTGTGGGTTTGACTTCAGGGGAAAGCCGTGTAAAAAAACTGTTATACTTTGGAGGAAAACCATGGCAGAATGGGAAAGGAAACGCATAAACCTTCACACATGTGAAGCTTCAGACACCTGTGATTCTCCGAGTCTGACTCCCATCATTGACTTTTCCAGCAGCGCCATCGTGAACATTTGGAGATTGACATAAAATGTCTTGCCAACATTAGGATACACCGACATTTGGTACAGATGTTCATGTACCATTTAAGAGGAATTATTATATCTTTGGTTATATACCAGGAGGAAATATAAAGATTTGGGAATTATGACAAAATTCCTGAAAGAAACTGTCCGTTCCTTTCAGGTTAAGTTGTACTTTAAACGTATCAATACTAACTATGATATTAGTAGGCATGTTATTTATTTATTTATTTATTTATTTATTTATTTATTTATTTATTTATTTATTTATTCAAACAGAATTTAAAAATAAAGACAAGGTCCACCAACGAAAAAACCCCCAAAACACTATGAGTTTGATGCTCAAAAGGAGTAGGCAGAAGTTCACAGAACTTATGTAAGCCTACCCCTGTAATTTCAGTAACTACAATTCAAATACAATCATCACATTTCCATCACATTAGGAAATCTTTATACGTAGAAACAAGATGCATCATGTCATTGTTCACAAATGAAGTCCTATAGGAACTGAAAAGCAAAAAAAATAATTTTTGTTTCTTATCGTTCAAATTTCTTTCCTTGAGCAAAGACGTCTTAAATGTTATCGTGTATGATCGTCCATATCAGCAAGATCTTACATATTTATCGTTTATGAACACATTAGAAATGAAAACCTGTAAACATATTGCCTGACAAGCCATCACTGTCAGTGTTTTGCAGAAGTTGCTGCTTAGCCTGCGTTTGCTGGCTCTCTTTTGATCAAAGAGTGTTTTTTTTTGGTACAGTTTTTAAACAAAACTCTACTTCAAAAGATGCTGCCTGCATTTAAAGAAGTCACTCAATCTGCACATGCACATGCTCAGTAATAAAGCCTCTGACACACAGGTAAACATTTGGAACAATATTGATGGGCCATATTGACATGTTTTTATGGGGTATTTGTCCTCATAGCTCAAAATGTGGTCCAGCTCTCAGGTCAATAGCTGAAAGCATTTGACCACCATCCATCACAGTCTAGTTCTCCCCTGCCTCCTCATGCACTGAGAACCAGCAGAACAGATGATTGACTGTCAGCTGCCCTTCATGAGACACCTGCAGGACACTGTGGAGAGTAAAAAGCCAGGAGGCTCTGGCTGGCACGGTCCATGCAGTCGCACATAACAACCTTTTGGAAACAACTTTCCTCTCTGACAGAACTGGTCCATTAAAACCGAGCACAACTGTTGCCACAGTGGGGTTTTCCCTAAAGTTGTCATCATTGTCTACCAAACTTGTAAGGTAATGAGGGTTTACGTAAAGTTTGCAAAGCGCAACCTGACCTCTATCATATGCCATTATACAGCACAGCTACAGAAGCACTATTAAGAGTTGCTGCAACTGCTGTTCAACTCTAAGTATAGGTAGACATTAACCAGCTATCAGTCATTCTCAGTTAGTTCTCTGTGTCTAATCCTTCTTAGAATAAGTGTATTAGTGAGGATGCTCAGGGAAATAAACTAAATATTGAAAGACGTCTTGTGTGTTGTGTGACTGAATGCTATTAACTGTCAAGGCATGCCTGCACCATATCATCAAAGCAAATGAAGCTTTTTTGTAAACATTCCAGGCGGGGCCATTGTAGCACGCTGCATAGCCACATTCCCATGTTCCTCTGAGGATCTGAAATGGCAGCATTTGATTCTGACTGCTGTGATCACAAAGCTCGGCCGCCTCTGAGATCTCTTGTAGCAAAGTGTTGCTAATTTGGTTAAATCCTCTGCCACTGGAAGGATGGCATGGGGAAATTTGGCTGAGTCGGTGTTCATAACTCCAGGCATAAAAACTCACTTCTCTACAAAGGAAGTCTCTGCATACTTATATCCTCCTCTGTCTGTGTGCAAATGATCATTTCAGAATCTGCTTGAGCATTCATTTAATGTCACAGTTTACTGGAAGGTAAGGTAAATAAAGATGCCTACATTTCAAGCTATTTTGACAGACTCTAATATTCATTTGATCTAACAAGCTAAACCAGTGAACCTTCTTTAAAATGGATGATTAGAGCAATGGATTACCACACAGGTATACTGCTCATGGTCTTGGCATTGTATCTGAGAAATATATTAACCTAGCTGCACCCATTCATAATCCTTATAAATCCTTCTAAGATGGTTTTCTTTAACAAATGATCTGTTTATTGTTTGGAAGCCCATTTATTATATCATATTGCAGACTGATTAAATTTCTCACTTGACTGCCTTTTATATCTCGATATGGCTGAGAAAGATATGAAACAGTGCTGAAAGTAAGCGTATGTCAAATTTTCACCTGAAGCGTTTCCCTTTAGACAGAGCTTTGCTGAGAATAGGTGGGGCTACGGTTGATGTGCCCGGTGTCACACTGCTGCCTTTAAGAGATGATCCATGAGAGCTGCATCCCTGCAGAAATGAAGAAAAGTAGTGTAAGTGCAGCATAAGTGATAAAAATCTAAAACCAAGTCATAATGGCTTCATAATCTCAAAACTGCAAATAAGCTTACAGTATAATACATAATGTCCATAAATCTGTATGTGGCTTTATAGCAATCCCTGGTCAGGTTAAGGATATACCGTCACTCGGGCAGAGTGTCTTTAATTACATTTTAAACTGCAGATAAAGAGGGGGCACTGTGTGAATAAGCTCCACTTTGGCCCTCACAGCACTCTTGTTCTACTCCAGAATTAATCCAACACAAGATTACATTAATGGTTTCCTGAAGAATCCCCCCCCCCACATACACACACACACTCCACTCCATTCTTATCAAAATTAACAGAATTATCTGGCAACAGGCCACAGTCAGAGTGCTGGCACAGTGGCCATGAATGCCCCAAGAAGCCCTGTGAAACACCAAGTCTTGATATAATTCTTTTATTCCAGCCACGGTACTTCCTGTGCTTCCCTTTCTCTCGGTCTGATTGTGCACCATTAAAACAGCTACATGTGACTTAGAGCTGCTACAGTGGTCTCATTCCTGATAACCCTCTTTTTCTTCCTTACACCACTGACTCCCAGAGGGAGCTGTTACTGCTGTTCACTAGTCGTGCAGGAAAATAGTATCATTTGAGCCACCCTCTCATATACCCTGCGGGTGGAGAATGCCTCACTTTCAGAGACAATTGCCACAGCAAACTTTCCTGCAGGACGATATCTATGTCAAGTGATAAAATAAATAGCTTGTGGCAGACAATAGCAGACCTGCGTGGTGTAACCTATTTCACTTGTTCACTCCTATCTTGCTTTTTTGCTTCTTTTTATGCCACTTGTGAAAGCCTTTGATAAACAATGCAATGTGGATTTATTTGAAGGGTGGCGAAACAAATATAGGAAAATATAGACGCCTGAGAAGGTAACAGAAAAATCCATCAATATGTTGACCATCACCAATGTTATAAGGAGGAAAGCAAACCTATGCATTGCAAGCAGCCATAATCCTCCTTGGATTACTATCAAATCACAGGTTCTGAACTGTGCATAATGTGATATTTGTCCATTCTTCAACAAGGACAATCTCTAGGCCAACAGCACAAACCACCCTAAGATTCAGTTTATAGCTAAAATTCAGCACAAGTCAGCTCTTTTGGCCAAGATGTGACTAATAGCAAACACAATTTTCGCTTTACTTGTTATCAAAATGTTAATCACTTCTTTTCATATGCACAGTGTATATGGAAAAACAATTTGCAACATTATCCTTTATTTTCACGGAGATCACAATAGATGCTATAATATAACAGCCTGCAGTACCCCCTGCTAAAAAGAAGTTGATATCTATTTGACTCCTGCACATACCAGCATCCTGGTTAATTATTTGATTAGAGAACAGGCAGCTAATTTACTCATTACCTTTTTTATTTAAACTTTTCACTGGGTGTGTCAAAAGTTTTATTTAGATAAAAATAAATTCAGCAAAAACCTGTTTGATGGTAATTGGTAAATGACAATAAATGCTGTCCTGCATGTCTTTAAAACACTTTGCTTATCAAGTGGAAAGGAGTCATCTCTCAAAAGGCCTGTCTGAGAACGTGTAAGTTCAGAGTAGTTCATAGGTTTTTGGAGATTTTGGAGCACCAGGCTCTATTCTGGAGGTCTTACTTTTGTCTTTCCCAAGAAGTATTTAAAGAGAATGCTCACTCCTGGGAGAAACTAAGCCTATTTGTAGAATAAGGTTACATCAGCCATTTTTATTCTAACCATCCTTTACTTTGACAGAACAGTCCTCTCGACATGCAAGATCACTTCCTCCTTGGAGTCCCGGCCAATGTTAGCACATCTAACATTTAACCAAATATGTTAGCACATCTTCTACCTTCAGCTGATGCAAATATTGCTTTTCTTTTCTTTTTTCTTTTTTCTTTCCAAGTTTATGAGCCCATATTCCGTCATACTGTTGCATATTTGGCCTCAGAGTCTCCTGGGTTTACACCATATCTCTTTATTTGAGATACAATTTTGTTACGACGAGTGCTGACTGCAATCTCTGAGGAGACGGTCTGTCTTTTACTGATAATTACATTGCCATATCACGATTGATTTCTTGTCCTTTTAAAGTATTTTCAAAAGAGTAATGCTATCACATTATTTCTTCTCAGCTGAGTGGACGAGTGTGTTAAATGCACATTCACATTCAGAACTACAGTTTGAGGAAAAATATGCAGATAAATGTTTCATGAAGTGTACAAGTATTTAGAGCCACAGAAAAACAGTTACAAATATCTACAAATGCTCCATGTGCCAGGAGAGATAAAAAATAAATCAGGGCTATAAAGGACATATGGTAAGAAAACTAGTGCAATTCTTCTGTCATTGACATTTTTCTAAAATGCGTCTTTAAACCAGTCACCCCAAGTTGATAGAATAGACTTCAATAATTAGATAAATGTCGAATTAAAACAGAAAGTATGAACACTTTGTGAAAGAAGAATTTATGGCAGACTTGTTGTCTTTGAACTGAATGATAATCCACAAGTGTATCTTTATAAACATTTTTTTTACAGTATAGAATCAATATTTAACTAGCTATAACTTTTAGATTTGACAGTTGAATAACATGTGGAATGCTGGAAACTATTTAGTATTAGATAAAACATTTGTTTTTATTTTGCAAATTAACCTTAGTATTTCATGAATGGTCAAATAATAATTAGTTTTTTTAAGAATTTGGAGTGGAGCATTATGACTTTGCATTATCTTCTGGCTGTTTTAATATGATCTTTCAAAAGCAAATCCATAATGTAAAGTAGGATGAACAGGTGAGTTGAGATGGAACAACCCTCATATCAATGTGGCACTGATGCCCAGGTGTCTATTTTAAGAAAGTAATTAAGTAACTGCTTTGTTGCCTGAGATTTGGAACAATGCCCCTACAATTGTGATACTGCATCAATGTTTATGTATTTGTAATGTAGTCTTTGGATTATTGCACTACTTGAAGGGAAATATCTTAAACACATCTGATTTTAAGGAGTTTACATATCTTTGGTACGCAAAACAAAAATGGGATAGTGTATTATTTTATCATAGAGCTGAAATAGAAGACAATGACTGAAATGGACTTCAATTTTATCCTCCCCTCTGCACCTGCCTCAACAGAGCCAGCCTTTTGTTTCTAGCTCACTGGTCACATCTCCCACCTCGCTGCCTAAAATGCATACACAGAAAGCTATTATGTCCCGATACAGAGTTATGAAGCATAAACCAACTGTTTGGAGTCGCTTTAAGAACATTCTGCTCTGTTTCTACCTTGCATTTTCATTTTGTCCATGTAACTCGTAGATCTCCACCACCCACAGCCCATGTTCTTCCCTTGGATGGTTTCAAGCTGAGGGAGTGGGAGGCGAGAAGCAGTGGTCTGGGGTCGCTATGTCAGATCCGTGGAAAAATGGGTTTCTCTTCTTAATCTTTCCTTGGTCTGTTCAGCTCATGCCACCTCCTGGGTACTTATAGCCCATGATCTTTCACATCCCACCTTAAGCTTCCCTCGCAGTGTTCTATTATAGCTTGTGTTTCTGTGTTGTTGTGTTATTATTGTCTTTTCTTCTTCTCTTCTCTTTTCTTTTTCCTTTTTTCTTCTTCTTGGATTTCGTCATGTGTCCAGCATTGAAAGCATTTTGTGGTTGGATACAGGACTTAGCTACATGCTGAGTCCTGATACATTAGTGTCACTCCAATCTGAGTCTCAGTGTTAATATAATAGCTTGATATAGTGCTTTGAGCCCTCATTTAACTGAAATGCAGTAAACGGCTCTGATATGCTGAGGCTAGCTTATTTTCAGAGGAAGGTTTGCTCTAAGGTGCAATGTTCTGGCTCATTTGAAGGTAATCTATTTCTTTTTTTCCTTTGTTGTAATTTAACTTAAATATTTACATCATATGCTGTATATCTTTATTGGCTGTCAACTGCTCAGAGCCATAATTTCAAATGACACCCCCAAAAAGCTTTCAGACTGTGCCAACTGCTGTTCTGTGGGGTTGGGCTAGCTTGAGGGGTGTTTGTTTCAGTTGGTGACACTAGACACTGTTTCATTATTAAAGACCATCAGTAAAGGCTAAACACAGAAACGACAGAACAAGTCTGAGTTTGGATGAGGAATTCCTTTCAACAAAATCATCTGCGCGGAGAAAAAGCTTGTTGATAATCAGGCATACGTGCCTCGAAGAAAAAAAATCATGTCATGTTGTTCTTGATCAGGAAGCCACGTTCAACCTTATTTCATGAATATTTAAAATGAGAGTCCTGCAAATTGGAGAAGATGTGAAAGATTTATTTCGGCTAGAAATATCCTAGCTGTAACCTAAGGGTAGGTGCATTGTAGAACATATGTATAATGGAAAGGTGCTGCAACATCAGAAAATGAAGAAAGAAAGCTGGATACTGAACCAAACCCAGGACGAACAACAAAAAAGCATCTCAGTAAAGAAAAAAAATACCGTAGATAATTATAAAGAAAGAAAGAGGGTGCATTCAGGAAAGTGCGAATGCATTATGGCAAGCGATTACACTCTTGATCAGACCTTTGCCAGTGTGCATTAGCAGGCAATTACCTTTCTGTGGATATTCAGCCTTATCAGTGTTATCCACACCCTCCTTTGGAGGTCAGTACTCTCCTCTGCAGTGTCAACTTCTGTAGGAAGTTCTGCTTTGTAGTTCATTTAAGTCACCTTTTCTTTTATGCTACCATCAATCTTTTTGGTTCTAATAAACGAAGACTTTGCAACCTAAAATCGGTTGGGATTCTAATCATTCATCAATCAACAACTTTTTCATTTTTTCATTTTTCACTTTCCTCTGCATAGGATATAACCCCGACTGGTTCAGAGACTGAAGATGTTTTTGCTTTACTTTCGATTCTTATTTCTGCTGCAAATCTGTAAAATAAAACCATTTAATAAGGCCCGTGCATGCATCTGTAAAACACAGTTTCGGCTTTCACGTTGTTGCTGTGCTTTACACAGTGAATTCGCGATAATAAATTCCAATCTGCAGTTTGTCACAGGAATCTGTCGCCCCAAACATGACAAGCAGATTTTTCCTGTAAAATGCATGCCGCATTTATTTTAAGCTATTATTCCCCACAGCTTCTCATCCCATGTCAGATTTGAGTGTGAACAAAAGGCTTCAGTCAGCAGAGAGGTTTATTAGGACATACTTCATAGATCATCCTGTCAAAAACTCTGAACTCAGTATTGTATGCACAAATGATTGTTTTTATGAAGATGAAATGATGATAGCATTGATTAAGATGTGACTGAAAATAAAAGCATTGCTAGCTAGAGATTTACCTTTTGGAGATGAAGGCTGTACTGAAGCCTGGGAGTGGATTTGGACATGAGACCAGAGGCATTGATGCTGCAGTCTCTCATGCTGCGGCTATCGGAGAAATGAGCCTGGAGTTTCTCCCGATGTCGCCTATGGAGCAGAAAGTGTGCACACACAAGAAAAGACAAACACTGATAAATTCAAGAGGCGATGGAGAAAAGATGTTGCTTTCATGAATTCAATGCTTTCATGAAGCAGAAGAAAGTTTGAAATAAAGAAAAGAGAGAGAACAAAGAGAAAAATATAAAGACCATAGAGGTGGAGATTATTAAAAATAAAATGTTTGGATGTTGTCTTTGGGTCAGCATCCCTTCCTCTCTCATGATAACACGCTCTGATCACTATTTTTCATTCTATGACTCTTTTGGTCATATTTTCACACATGCTTCACAGCATGATGATCACATTTATTGACTTGTTAACCTGTAATTCTGACAACTATCGCAGTTTTCTGTTCACAGCAGAATTTAGCTTAATATTATTTTGTATTTTTTTCACAATGAACAGACATGAATGTAAAGAGGAACACAATTTTTGATGAAACACCTCAAGTCACATTGTGTCCTCTGGCAGTGGCCTTTTTTGGCCTTTTTGAATTATTAACTTAATCTAAACCATTAAGCTTGTCTTTCTTTTTTTGTAAAATGACACAAGAAATGTGCCTGAAGTGACAGACTATTTATACAAAATTTTATGAGATCATGCTTTATGGCCCTCAGAGAATAAAAAAAAAAAGCTTTTGACAGTTTGAGCCTTTTGAAACAACATGATATGACAACATTTGTCAAATGCTATAAGTTTAAAAGCATCATCAAAGGTCAAAGTAACAAAGTGAACACCAGTCCACATGTAACTCCAATACAGTTATTTTTTACCAGATCTGCCACGGAAGCTGATGGTAGTAAAGTGTTCAGAAGGGGGAAAAATACAGCGTTGAGAGAGAAAATGTCTTGCGCAAGTGAAAATTTAATCAAGCCAGTGTACTGTGAAACATCTGTTACATGCCTCTGATAATATGTTAGGAAAAGAAAGGAAAAGCTTTTTTCATCACTGCTACCAGCGACACTAGATATTGGAGCTTTGCATTTTGATAAGAAAGAGAGAAGTTGTTGCTATTATTAGTTTCAAATTATGATGATACAAATACAAAAAGTAAAATGAAGCCTCATTGGGAAAGCTGGGCAAATGTTAATTGATGCATTTGCAAAACTTCTGCATGCTGTTCATTATGTTGTGCAAAGATTTATGACCAGGAATAGTTATAATCCTTGTCATTGTGAGATCTATGCTGCAACTGGGAGGCTATCCATCTCTATAATAGGATAGATATTGGCGTTTTAGTCATTTATGTTATGTGGGCCTATATCAAACATATTCAAATGACTTGATTACCTCAAACATTCAGTTTATTTTCAATTAAAGCTTGTAACATCCACTTTTGGTTATTGCCCACCTGGAACCTGGAATAACATGCATAGCAATCTAAAGTTTGATTTCTTTTTATAATTAGGGCATGTTCAGATCTTACTTTTGTCTTTCTTTTCAACTGCTGTTGTTTCAGCCAATTTGCCTGCTTTATCATTTAATTGCATGCGTGTATCATTCCTTATTGTTTTGTATTATTTTACAGTATTTGCAATGTTTTTGTTCCAAATGTTTTAGTTTCCTTATTAGTTTACAGATTTTTTTTTAATCTTACTTAACCTACATTGCATAACAAGCCTCAATGTTATTTGAGTTTAAATTTAGGTTATCGAACATTAAAATTGACTTGAGTTCAATTTTTTTTTCACTTCGTTTTACGTTTTCCAACTGAATGTTTACACCAACGTATAAAATACATTTCTGGTCTGGTTACCTAATATGGAAGCAAATGACGAAACCCAATGACTGACTGTTATGCTACTTCTGTTTTTAATTGTGATTTTTGTCTTCTGTGGTCTTTAAAGTACTATAAAATAAAGTTGGATTGTATTGGACAGACAAAAATGTAACTGTTGCTGGCAAAGCTGCACTAGTGCAAGAACCTGTACTTAAGAGGTAATTTATTGAATTACAACAATTAAAATCAATATTTGTGACAGTGGAAGAGGAAAAACATTTATTGCAGGATATCCCTGAATTTAGGGATGTTCGTGAAGCAAACAGACCCATGGCTCCTACTTTATCACATAATAGACAGCTTATTCCTTAATCATGTCCACTTTATTATCAAATCAGCAACAACTATAGATTAGTACCAACTCTACTGTGATGTGCAGCCCTCTGTGTCCTCTCTATGACAACATTTAAACAACTGTGAGAAAAGTGATTTTTTTTTCATATTTACATTATTTTGATCTTTAAATGGAGGATCTTTCATCTTTTTTCTATCCTACTGCTTAACCTTCAAACAATATCAACGACAGAACATTACAAATGGTTAATCCTTGTCAAGTAGCCTACTGATACAAATTAAATTTGTGTCTTTACTGAACAAGAGAAAAACTTCAGTATTAACTAAAGAAGCTATTTGTCTGAGCCACACTGTCAAACAGCATTTGAGAAGAGAGTCAATTTAATAAGATATGCTGGTTCGGATCATTTGCAGCACATTAATTCTCCTTGTGAGCCAGGACTCTGGTCATGTTGACCGACAGGCTCTGCACTACTTAGAGCACTGCAGGGCTGGAAAACGAAATCCATTTTTGTTTATAAAGACTAAGTTGATCAACACAACCTCCATTAATTTACCCTTTAATCTCTGCAATTACTTTTCTTTGTCTACATTACTTTCCCTCTCTCTTACCTACAAATAAGTAATTGACTTTGGTGGTCTGCTTTTGTGCAGCCTGTTAACATCTCATTTGGTCTAACATGCGTGCACACACACACACACCCGCACACACACACACACACACACACACACACACACACACACACACACACACACACACACACACACACACACACAC
>JBBBVU010000023.1:11895947-11910230 GCA_037177055.1 Atherinosoma microstoma | reverse complement strand
ACACACACACACACACACACACACACACACACACACACACACACACACACACACACACACACACACACACACTTATGGTCAAATGTTTCTAAACTTACCAAGGTTTGTGCTGTATCTCTGTATTTTGTTTTGAGCAAAGGGTTTGTGACACACCTGCTTGCTCAAACCACTTTACCAATAAATCTTACATGAGTATCTGTCCAAAATGCATCCCATACAATTTGGATTTGATGCCTTGCTAAAACATCCTCTTGCTGACTCACACTTTCATTGGGCTCATTGCCATGGTAGTAAAGTGCTCTTTCTGCACAGCCGGCGGCTTTACTCTACTAATGTGGTTCTGGCTGGCATCACTCACTTGTTGTGGCGGTACAGAGCCATGCACGCCACTCCAAGAAGACAGATCCCCGAGGCAATGCTGAAGATGGACAGCACCTGCCTCTGGTAGGTGTCACCACTCTCTGTGGAGGAGAGAATACAATTCAGGACGATGAATTTCTACAATGACACAATGAAGCTGTGATTGTGCAAGGAGGAAGCAATGCATCTTAAATCAGCACACCAAACATACCAACACTGGACTGATGTGCACACACAACCACGCATGGATATTCACGCACAATCTGGATTAACATAAAGCAGCCCATGCCGCTGTCAGGAAATGTCAGTGTTTGAAGATGGGAAGGGGACATGGCAGACACAGGCAGGGCTCAGTGACATGTGCTAACTGAAGTGTGATAATCATTTCGTTCAGACAAACCCGGCAGGCAACTTAGATGAACTGTCTACACAGCAGAGGCCACACGAAACATGTATCTGAGTGGGCATTCTGTTTGTGTGGTTGAGCGCTGGTGACGGATGGTGACAAGGAATTAGTAGCAAATGAATGCGCTTGGAGCTTCTTGTCAAACCTCTGCACATCAGCAGTAGAAGCTTAAGGTAACAAGCAGCTGGGACAAGTAGCAGTTGATCCCAGCAGATATGTTACTGAGCAGCTGTATGGGATGCTCGGCAACATGCTACAGCACATGCTGTGAGGTTAAAGCTGGTGCATGCAGGTATCAAAAACCCTTACGACACTACTGTGTTATGGTCAAAATGTGCACAGTATATTATAACCTGCAACTTCCTATATCACTATATCACACATCTATTGACATTGCTGAGAGTTAGTCTTCTCTGTCCCCCTGTAATTCGTGACCTTCAGCACATCCTCTTGTGGTTTTACTCAAAAACTCTAAAACAATAAATTGTCCTGTCTCTGTCCTGTCACATTTCAACAACTGCAGGAAAAAGTGCAGAAAACATTCCTGAAACCTGTTTTTGACCTTTGAAGATTCATCTGTGGATTCTGATGTTGTTGACAGAGAACTGCCCTGGGAGGTCTTCTACATCTGCACTTAGCGATTCAGGTGTATTGCCTTCCTCCAGAAACTGCTGGAGAGTCCCCCCCCCCCCCTTCCTAACAGGTGCAACAGAGCACTGTGTTTTGCAGTATTATTCTTTTTTTAATTCCTTCCCCTGCATGACATCAGTGCTGCATGAGTACACTTAAGGGATGGTGTATGGTGTAACTGAGCTCCAACTGGAAAAAGACCTCTTTAATATTAAAGTGCTTCTGGCGCAAGATAAAGATAACATCTGAACACATCCTGGAGTGACAATATGCGGATATATATAATCATCAGAAGCGAAAACTGCCCACTCAGCTCCTGCGGAAGTGAAGCAGGATAACTGCAAATTGAAATAGAGCAAATCCAAAGAAAGAAGCTGTATTAAAGAGATGTATGTGATGCCAAATATTGTATTTCATATAAACTATTAATTTCTAACAATTATTTCCTATTCAGAGTCTCTGACATCTACAGCTAAGCATCACTTGCTGGTATGTTGAGATCAATTTGCATTGAATAAAATCTGCAGTCATACGAACAGTTTTTACACCCTGTCCAGTTTTCTTCATATTGTTTGGTTCAAACCCATCCTAAATTGGACTCAATGTATCTCTTTTCTCATTAGTCCAAAGGTATTTCTCCACATAAGCTGGGTTTCCTTCAACCAGCCAAGGAAACCTGAAGCTAAGTTTCTATAGACTACTTTAAAGTGAATAAAGTGTCACAGTGTCATGGGCTGTAAGAGTATAGGCCACAGATGCTTTATATCATAATAGAAGAAGTTTTCCTAACTGAAAACTAGAGCTCTTAGCTCAAAAGAGTAAAAACAACAATGAATGCTGCAGTGGACAGCTACACATCCACTCGAGAACAATGGAGAGGGCCTCTCTTATGGAAACACTTTCATCTCTCAGAAAATATAGGACGTTACATCATATGTGGGAAGACCCTAGTTTAGTCACTTGAGTTTATTTTTTGCCAGCTAAAATACAGCTGATAAATCACATCATTTTAATCTTTTTCAGGTCAGACCTAATGCGCAAAAATGTTTCCATGTGTCCTAATGTACACAAAGTCTTCTCTGAAACAGGCCAAAAAAACACAGCAGGAGTTTTGGCAAGTTAGTGGACAATTTTATTTATCTTAAATTCACCTTTTCCTATTCACATCTTTCATAAGTTTTTACCTCGTGAAAAGTTCTGTCTTTCTTCTTGATCAGGTGATGCTCTATGTCTGGTTTTCTCCACAGACGATGTTGAGAAACAAGGCCAAATAGTTTAATTTTGGTTTCATCAGATGCTTTTCAGGGTTTGAGAGTCTTTCAGGTGCTTTTTATCAAACTCCCAGCAGGCTGTCATGTGCTTTTAAGTGAGTAATGGGCTCTGTCTGTCCACTCTACCATAAAAACCTGATCGGTGGAGTGCTGTGCTCATAGTTGTCCCTCTCAAAAGTTCTCTCAACTTTACAAAGGAACTCTGAATCACATTCATAGCGACTGCTGACTTATTGGTTTCCTGTCTGACCAAAGCCGCTCGTCTCAAAATACAGAGTTGGACTCGCCAGCCAGATGTAGAAAGTGTGATGTTGATTCTAAACTTTTTCCCACGAAGAAACATCTATCCTCATATCTGTGCCTTGAAGCACTCCTGCCTCACAGCTCTACAGACAATTCTATCGACCTTGTGACTTAGTTTTTATAGATCAGTATTTTTCTTTGAAATAATACCAAATTAATGCAATTAGGTACAGGTGGACTGTAGTAAAGCTTTAGATCTATCTCAGGCTAAACTATGATAAGTCATTGCAAAGGATCTGAATACTTGTGTAAATCAAATATTTCAGTCTTTTCAATTTCGGTTCTTTTAATAAAAAAAATAAAATAAAAAAACCTACAAAATTGCTTTGCAATGTCCATTGTGGGGAATTATGAGAGGATTAGTAAACATTTTGAGATGAATCTAAAATAAACCGTGTAAAACCTAATAAGGTCTGAATACTTTGTGTTTTTTCCCCATAAACACACACACTAAAAAGATTATTTGGTTGCCAACTTGGTGGATTAAAAGCAAAATAGGTTTTAGGTGGTGTAGTGAGTGCTCTGTTGTGTATTATATAACTCATTACATGTGTGACACAGTATGGCACTACAGTATGATATCTCTGAGTATTGAAGCTGGTAAGAAGTTGTTGACTTGCAGATTCTTCACCAATGTATCAGGCACAGCGATGAACATCTTCAAGCTCTATTCAAAAAATGAACCGCAGAAAGTGCTGCTAATGTGCCACTTGAATATCTGTGACCCTTTCAGCCCTCTGGCTTTTACCATCAGTTAAATGACCTCTCTGTGGTCGCATATTTCAAACATAAGGAAGATCTTTCCCTGCTGCTGCATCATCAGCCACCTGAAACGAGCCTCTGCCGTTTTTTTTTTTTAATTTTGGTAGCTGAAATAGGCTTTTCCAGAATCTGAACATAAAAACAGCTGTCTACAAAACCTGCTGAATGGCTGCTAGGAAAAACCGACATGCAGGCTGTGCATAAAGCCATTTACAGGCCTTTCATGCCGGATGCCTACAAGGCACTCTTGAAATTAAATGCAAGAGCATGTTAGGGAACAGAACAAAGTGAACAGCTTTAGCTATAGCAGCTAAGTCATGTTATATTGACACAAGACAAGACAATCCCATATGCCCAGCTACTGTATATGATAACAACCGCTGTACACTTGACTAGGATAAAATGCTGTAATGAAGACCGTGCTAAAGTATCCATGACAAAATGGGCTATTCAGCCCGAAATACATCAGAGTGAGCTAGTGAGACATGCAAAGCTTCAACTGCTGGACTGAAGAGTGCAAGAAAATCATATTTAGAGCACTCAATCCTAGATCAAACATGGCTTTGCAGTATTCTGACTGCCTGTCTCAGACTGTCACATACTGTAAGGGTCTTATATAACAACTATCAAAGGATCATTGATACAGCAGAAGAGGAATCCTTTATGAAACACAATGAATAATCAAGTCAGCGCACATAGAGCTTACCTAAGAGGGAAAAAAATCTATCTGTGCTTCTGTCATTTGTCCGGCTATCAGTCGATCCATCCTGTTCTCACTCTCTACAATGCATCCGCCCACCTGCAGTAGCATTCTGAACTCATTTCGTCCCCAGATTAAAATCACTGAACTGAGGAATGTTGTGTGCAAGGCAGGCTTCTCTTCCTGATTGTCCTCTTCTTCCATCTATTTCCTGGCGCAAGTGTGTGACGTGACAGCAGCATATGAAGACATGGTTTTCACAACTTGGTTTTATGCATGCACAAAAGCGAAGCAAGCAGCGGGTAAAAAATGTCAAAGGAGAACATGAACAAGTGTAGCAATGTGTGCGTGGATGTGAGGTGAGACTTTATTTATGGATAAGGAACAGTGTGACATTATTATAGAAATAGGGCCAGACAATTCAGTTTATAAAGATCTGTTAACCACCTGGAAGGTGGTGGAAAAGAGTTGTAAACTGTACATTCATTGACTCTCATTCTAATGGTCGATTTTTTTCAGTATTGGCATCATAAATTGTTGTATAAATGACGAACATCTGAGAAGATTGGAAACAAGGATGGCTGCTGTTTGTTTTTGCTTTATACAGATTATATCACTCTACTCAAACAGTACTGTTCCTCATGCAGACAGAATTCACCTAATTCACCACCACAGTGTTTCCATGGCGACTAGCCCACATTAATTTTCCAAGGTGAGCGGCCTTGTTGTGCTGGATTGTGTGTTTTGTATGTTGTTGTTCACAGACGGGAGGCACATGAAAGATTGAGCGCTATGACAAGTCAATGAAAAGTTGTCTTACCCATGAACTCGATCCCAAGTTCATCCGCTGTTCCATTCAAGGCCAGATAGCAAGAGAAGAGGGAAGGATTGGGTGAACACAAACACAGAGAGGAAGAAAGGAGGGATAGGGGGGTAGAGCATTAGACACTAGACAGTTACTACATGATGTGCCTTTTCACCTGATAGGTAGAGACACATGCTGCAATCACTCTGAAAAGTTAGCTTGACTGCTTTCTAAGATATGACTTCCTCTGTTGCACTCTGTAATGGGCCAGCTAGCCCCAGATGCTATGAACACTTTACTGTGATATATTGAATTCACTCAGCCTGCAGTGGCTTTGCATGTGGACAGAAACCGAGTAAGGTTTCTGAGGAGGAATTGTGAAAAGAAAAGTTGAAATACATCTCATGTAGCTTTGTATCACTGATGCTGCTTTACACAGGCCTTTCCTATCGATTTGAGCCCGAGGCATCGCAGTAATTGTTTTGCCCCTCCCAAGCTCGAGATGTGTCACACTAACAGACACGTTTACATGCATGTGCACCCATAAAGCACAATACACCCTTGCCTATTATTCATTGTCTCTCACAGATACACTCTTTTAGAGGCACCCTCTCTTTCTCCTGCTCTCTCTCTCACACATACATACACATACACACAGTCTGTCTTCATGCAGCTAAGTCTTGTCCCACAATCCCAGTGCTGGGGAAACAGATAAAAAGGAGCACTCGTGTTCTTTCTATCCTGACAGTGCTCCCTTTTCGTGTCACTGTAACGTAATCTTATTTAAATTAAAATGAAAACCTCACTAGTAATTGCTTTTCTGACAGAGGTGGTCTAAGTTTTAAATGGAACATGGCTTGCCAAGGCCTGACAGATTATGGTAGACATTCTTGAAAAAAAAGGAAAAAAGCTAAAAAATGTGTAAAATAAAACATTTTAAATGTAGCGTGGGACAATCTGACAATACATTCTATTCTAAGAATAAATATCCCGAGAAACAGAAAAATGAGATCCAGATAGGAAAAGATAACTGAACATTTGGGTGAATGGATTATAATAATTTTGCATTCATCTCTCTATTTTAAAGTTTGATTTTTGCCATGGTTGTTTAAAAATATGGCTGCTTGCATCAGAAACAATGTAAGCAAACCTTATTAAACGGCATTAAGGAGAAACATCTTCCCTCATATCAACCATGGACATTTTCCTTCTTCACTTCTTTCACTTGTAAATATTATAGAGGCAAGTCTTGTGCTTGAGATTGCGTAACTGGATGTAAACGATGTCTGCGCCCTAATGGAGTTCAAAACCTTTGATTAGATGAAATGGCTAGTACATTTGAGTGACATATTTTAGTTATACATATTACAAACAATAGCCTATTTCATATGATCAAATGCATATAGTGTATCATTGTCAAAACAATAAAAACAGCAGCTGTGGATACAAAGGATTCACTCAGTGGACATTTGGACATTTCCTTCTGTGAGTTTCAGTTGACTTTTTTTTCTTATTTGTAAGCCTTGAAAAGACTCCTGAACTTCTGATTTGCTGAGGGCAGAGAAGTTGCTGTGATTGGTCAACCAAACTGGAGCATTGACAGAGTCGGTACATCCCCTGAGATGTTCGAGTCCTCCACAGATGACATTATGAGGTGACAAAGAAAGGAAATAGGACAAAAAATCCCACCAATTTTCATTCACTCCATGAATGGGTACATATTTTGATAAGTAAGTATGGCTTAGGTTACAAGTCAGGAATGAAAGAAAAACACTATTGTTTGTATCATGCTTGTTAAGTCGTAGTCTGCACCAAACAGAAGTAAAAGCAATGGTTCATACACATTTTAAAGATGGCATTTGGATGAATTGGCTTCTGGATTAATAGAAGTACATGGAAGAGGAAAATATGGACATATGATTTAGCAATAAACTGTTATGTTTTATTTGTTAATCAGTTTCTTATGTAGAAAGTGTTCAGACAACTCTAAGTTTGGAGAATCAAGGAGGAATTCTGAGAGGGGGGTTAAGAGACTGCTCCCCAGGTGACGAAACATGGCAGCCCATTGCTTCCTTAAGAATCTAGAGATGGATACAATGCAGAGCCTAATTTTCCAATTGGAATTATTATTATGACTACTACTACTACGACTACGACTACTACTACTAGTACTACTACTAATAATAAAAATAATATTGATGATGATGATGATGATGATGTTGATGATGATATCATTATTCAGCTTTCTAAATTAATTAATTAGGAAATCATTTTGCTGTTTATTTGTCGAAAGGAGATTTCAGTATTTAGGATGTTTTTAACACGGTGTTGGGATCAAATTTTACCCCTTGTAGCCTTGAGGAGTAATTCACTTATCCACATTTCACAATTTTATTATAGTTTTCTTGAATCACTCATCTTTGACAGTTATGAACAGTTATGATTGGTGGACATTGTGCTATTGGTCATAAGAGATTTTAAGAACTGCAAATCAAGACATGGCTGCCAGTTTTTCCACGAGATAGTTGAGGCTAGTGCGATGCACTTGGCAAGGCCAAAAAAGTGAATGCAGTATCTCATTGATGTGTCTTGATCTGTATTATCCATTCAACCCTTTCCTTGTGATTGCCCCTGGCAACAACCAACACTTTTCCACTCTGAATTGCCCTGACTGTCACAGCCTGTGCAGATGATGTCATTACAATGCTGATACACATCTCCTCCTCTGGCATTACCTTGTCTGGAGACATTCACCAATCATAATATGTGCAGGCTTTCAAATCCATTGCACTGGCAACTCAAAGCACCCAAGGGAATCATTTGTGGCGTCTTGTGGGAGCCTTGAGCAAGCTTGGAGAATACCTGTGCATCATGTCAGACGCTTTTGGCCCGATTAAGAGGGAGCAATCTGGCGGGTGGGTGAGACAATGGCAGGAGTGAATCAAATCCTTAATCCCCTCCTTCACTAGGGTGAGCAAGAAACTGAGAAGCCAATGAGTGTGTGTATCTGTGTGTGAGTGTGTGTTATTGAACTCAATATCCTTTACAGATACCTACTCCAGGCCTAATATCTACAGGAGATAAATGTTTCAAATTAGAGAGGTGCTTTCTTCATACTTTTGAATAAGCCACAGACTGTCCCACCTCCCTTTTCCATTTCCTCTCTCCAGTCTCAAAGGTGCCTCTTGGCCAAATAAACAGCACCAGAGGCATGCCCTAAACCCTCTCATAGTTAAAAAAAGAAACTCGTTGAGGTTGTTTACCAAGTGCAAACTAAATTGCCATCTTCCTACACTGCCATGCCTCCAATTAAAGACCCTACCACTTCCTCCCTGTGCATAAATGTCTTAGACCCCAGCACCCTCTCCCCAACCTGTTTCAAAAGCTGAGTTCAAAGCAGGATAGCTGAAGTGCTTGGCGGGTAGTTTCTTTTTCCTTTTGTCCCCATGTTTATGTGATGTGCACAACAGTCTCCTCTTCTCTTCACTCCTCCAAAGATGTGAGAATGATGGAGTGCCACTGTGCGCAAGCCTGTCCAAAGTGCTCTTTTGACTGTTTTTCCAGTCAATACCAAGACAAAAGATGAAGAGAAGAGAAAGATCTGTCTGTAAGGTGCACACAGATTGATTTCAGAGGGGAAAAGAGCTAAAAACATTTTTAAAAAATGCATGGCAGTTCTTTTTTTTTTAAATCCCATGTTGGGTTTGTCTCTAATCCTGCCATGTTAATGCATGAAAAAACGAACAAAAAACAAAGACAAACAAACAACAAAAATAATAAGTTTACAGTTGCTTACGTACACACAGACACATCTACAGTGAACTGGATTTCATTAGTGCTCTCCCTACATGTATTAGTTGTTAGTGTGTACATGTATGTGTGTACATTATTACATGATTTGCTTTTAGAAAGCTGGATAATCCTCAGAACCACTGGTAATCTGGGTAAATTTTAGATCAATCTCCATCTACAGAGATCAGAATAGGATTGATTTCCAGCTAAAGTCTTTTCTGGGTTTCCGGAAGGGTTGTGGTCAAGGCTGTTCTATATGTGGTGAACAAAACATACTGTAATTTGTATGCAAATTTTCATTGCAGCATTTTTTTCTTGGAGGCATTATGATGGAATAAAACTTACTATGGCATTGAATATTTTTCAGCAAGATTTTAGCTATGTTGAGCAGTTTCTGATACAGTAGGCAGGTGAGGAATATTTTATATTGATATGCCAATTAGCTATGTATTCACTTGAATGAACCACAGCAGCTTAGGTGGAAATGATTATTCTGAGATGCCTGTTTTTCTGTTAATGAAAGGCTGAAGAAAGTGACACATTTTATCTTTGTATATCATAGGTCTCCAAAATCTGAAATATAGTAAAGTATATTTCACTAAGTCTAAATCAGCCAGAAAAAAATAGTTATGCCAGCTGAAATACAGTAACTTGGAAATTTGAAGGTTTGCTTTCATTATCCGAATTCCATGTGGGAAATATTAACTTTATGAACCTAAATTATACAAAATAAAAAACAACAACAACTACTTAGTGTTTCTAAACTCTTGTGGAGAGGTAAAATATTGGCAAAAAATAGACATTTCAGTGATGATCTGGAACGTTCTCTATAAAACAGACAGACAAGCTTCAGGCCTTAGCAGGATTGCAGTGTTCTGCAAGCTAGAAATAAAAAATTGATCAAATCCAAATGCAGAGAATATGAAAAAAGTTCACTTTGAACACACACATATACAAAACAGAAAAGATTGAACATGAACAAGTTTAATGTTTGGCCTTGGAACTGCCAATCCTGAGTTAGAAGAAAGAAGAAGAAAGAGAAAAAGCTAGGTATGTAACTTGAATAAAAGATTGGAATTTTTTTAAAGTGATGCAAAATGTCTGAGAAACTGTATGCATGAAATATATGTTTGGCTTTATAGGGTTAAAATGTATTAAAAGCTTCAGTGTGGAGCAAAATGGAGAAATAGTATTTTCCTTATTGGTTGTGCCTACTAAACATAGAGGAAGGTCTGTTAATACTGATGCTTTTGTCTTAAGAGGCCATAAAATGAAAAGTCAGGCAATTAAACTAATCTTGCTGCAACACACCACTGTTATTACAGTATGTGCCGCAACTGTACGGATATAGCTTTGTAGCTTGAGGGTTATTGCTGTTGTCTTGGAGATTCTGGCTCTAACGTCTTGCGCTTCCCACATGATGATCAAACTGATTTACTTAAGAGAACTTCCCAACCCTAAATGATGGTGGCCCTGAAAGGTTTTTGATCTTCCAAATGGTATTGTAATCATTCTTCTACTTTTGTATGTTATATTTTGCCCTATAAGCTTTACTGTCATATATTTCTAATAAATCAACATGCACCATTAGTGTGTGATATTCATTTTACGTCCCTTTTTGTGCAAAACACAATAAGATTTGTCTTATTTCAAAGAACAACATGAAAGTCTCCTGACCAGGACACACAGGAAACCTGATGTCTGCCTATAGAAGATGACATAAATTCCACAGTGAAAACTATGTGCCATGTGAGAGCATAAAACATGCTTTGTGGCACTGGCTTGTGACCCCATTAATGGACTCCCGGAGGGCCTGGTGGAATCAGAAGGCAATAGGAGTTAAGTTTTCTTTCTCACTCTTATAGCAGAGGAGCCAAGTCACTTCTTGAAACAGTGTGAATTGGTAAAGTCACAACCTCATGGGAAAGGCTTGGGGCCCTCAATTTCTCTTCCCTGCAACCTCTGGTCTCTGCCTTTTTTTTTTTTAACTACACTACACAACTGTCATGGGGATGCAAAAGGACTCCAAAGGAAATGTTTTTAATGCAAGAGGAAATTGAAAACTTTTCTTTCCTTTAGCCAGCCTCAAGAAAGAAAAAAAAAGATTGAGGACTATAATTAAAAATACTGAAAATGCTGCAGGTTTTATGCACAGGGTTTATCTGTAAGAAGAGATCTATGCAGGACGATAAAGAAATCTTTTCTCATGATATGCATTCGTCCAGAAATTAGATAATGGTGTTTTATAGCTTTAATAATTGCTTGCATCCATTCAGATGAAAACCTTCATAAAATTTAATTAATAAATGTGCTATTGGATGTGGAAATATTAAGCCTGAAGAAATATTGCAGCACCTGTGCTCTTATGATATCGTGACACAACCTCTTGGAATATATACTGTAAATATTTAGCTCTTACATTAATCTTGTTGACAAATATAGCACAGTCAGAGATTTGCTCAAGGGCATGTGGTATGTGCTTTAGCTGAGTTTGTTTTCTTATTGCAAATCAATACAGCAAGACTGTAGAGGAAAAAATAGAACAATAGAACGTACTTGGGTCAGACAAGATAGTGTCTGTCTTGGGCACAAACTGGTCACAGCGTAGACCATGATAGCCCTCCTTACACCTGTAAGAGAGAGAGAGAAAAGAGAGAGAGCAAGAGAAAGAAGACAAAGAGATAGATTAAACATCAGAAAGGAGAAAACCTAAGCAAAAAGTACCACGTTCAGCATGAACCACCAACTGAAGAGACTTTCCTTTAAGATAAGGAAAGTTGAGTACAAAAATCTAGACAGAGGAATGGGTGAACGCTTCAAAGTGGAGTGCTTGCTGTGTACTGGGATGGTGGAAGGAGATACAAAGACACTGTTGAGAGGGGTGGGGGGAGAAGAAAGAGAGGAAGGGGAAGAGAGCTGGGCAGGCCCCAGCAGTGCCTGCAGCCTCACTGATAGCACATGACTGACAGGAATGCCAGGTCCCAGTGGAAGAAATGGGGATGGAGAGTTCTTGGCGTGATGGAGATGACGCATGAGCTACAGTGGAATGGAAGCTGCCATAGCTGGATGGCTTATGTAAACAGTGTCCTGGCACAATCAAAATATTTCCCTTCATTGCCATAAATATGCATGCACTGTTGATTACTGCAGATCCCTCTGCCACAATCATAGACATATCCAGTGAAATAATTACATTCAGTTTGGCTTTGTAAGTTGCAAAATTTTAGCTTTCTATTTGACCAGAATATTGTGAGTTATAATGCAGGATCATTTATGTTTAGAAGTTGTTTTTTCCCGCCCAATCCCGTCATAGAACTCAAATGTGCAAATGAAAAGTTTTATATTAAACAGTGTGGACAAAAATAGGGGGAAAAAAGAAGTTTGAAGTGATCCCCTTTGCTCTGTGTTTGGGAAAATCGTAATTCAAGACTTTTGAACTTTTATTGTTGCTTTCAATAGTTCCAATAATCCCAGTACATCCAATGGGCTGATCCATCCCTCTGCACTGTTAAAGCTTAGATGAAACAATCAGAGAATTCGCTTTGATGCATCTATCAACATAAACTTGTATGAATGAGCAGTTTGTCAGAATTTGTCAGAATTTGTCTAAGTTTCATCAGTCAGTGATATATTGTTGGTTGACTGCGACGGCTTACCTCTTACACATTATTTATCAATACATGTCCAACACATTTCTGCCGCTCTTAAAAAGTCTCACTTTCAGAGTAAGAAATGGAATGAGTGCAAAGTATCCTCATTACCTAGTCGTAGGAAAAACTAAGACAATTATGCACAACTTTTCATAGGATTTGTTATGATTTTCCAGCAACAGGATGGATCAGTATGCCTGCACCGCCAGCGCATTCATTCATCCAGAAAGATTTATACTGACAGCAAATTATAGATAATATGCATTCACTTGACATAGTTGATGAGAAAAACATTAACATTTTTTGGTAAACTATTAAAGTTTGCTCTCTAATAACATCATTTTGTGTGTGCATGTGTAGGAATGGGCGATATATCGAGTACGCAAATATCAATCCACAAATTCTTTTGCTTCTGCTCCTGGTCGCGGAAGCACCAAACTTTCCATTTCCCCAGCCACTTCGTCCTTCCTGCTCATCTGACCACTTCTTTCTTCCATCTCGTCTCGCCATTTCTCCCAGTTTGTACAGGGGGATCTCCAAGCAGTTCCATGCCAGTGGAGAAAAGTAGTCCCTCAGTCAAGCACATCCTGGATCTTCTCCAGACTCTCCTAGTTGGATGTGCCCCGAAACCTCTCACCAGGGAGCCGTCCAGGTGGCAAACTAACCAGATGTCACTGCTCCCCCCATAATAATGTCCATTATACAAGCTTTCCATTCATAATCAGTGACGCATATTATGCTATTTGCGTTTAACGTTGACATCTCCGTGCTTCAGGCTTTTCTGGGAGTTATTTCTTTTTTTTTTTTTTTTCATTTTCTATTGGCTTCCCTTGGTGTCAATCATAGTCATGCGGAAGCTATAATTTACAGAGCGTTTGGCTAGAATATCTAAATTAAACCCACATATTCACTATTTCTCACCATAGATCATTTACTAGCTGAAAAATTACCAGTTCAGCTGTACAATATATTTGAAATATGAAACAATCATGTGATTTACAACCCTCCAATGAACGGAAAACCAGAAGCTGTCCCAGGCTGCACCAACTTTATTTAATAAAAGATTATATATCTCAAACCATAACATTTACCTTTTCGCATCGAATTTGAAGTTGTAAATATTAAATTGACAACATAATGGGGGGTTAAAGGGCTGGTGAATGCACCTGTGAATTCGGATCTTGATAATCTAATTGTTAAATGGGTGAAAATATATTTTATCCATATTAGACAGCACCCCCAATTGATGAGTATAACACATGAGTTATTACATGACAGCTAGGTCCAGAGCTCTCTATAACAGTTGGTCCCATGTCTTTAGCCCATTTTGTTGTTAAATCATGAGCCTTCAAATATACACTGAGGTAAAGGTTCAAATATTAGTTTTTCAAAGGAGTCATGTAAGAGTGTTCATACTGACATATGTTGAATCATGTAATTGGTTGAGTAAAAGACAAAGTTTTTATTTTTCTCATTTCATTCACAGAGACTTTCAGAGACTAAGTTTCAGAGAGGACATGCAAGACCTCCACCATCCATCCATCCATCCATCCATCCATCCATCCATCCATCCATCCATCCATCCATCCATCCATCCATCCATC
>JBBBVU010000023.1:11881684-11895847 GCA_037177055.1 Atherinosoma microstoma | reverse complement strand
CCATCCATCCATCCATCCATCCATCCATCCATCCATCCATCCATCCATCCATCCATCCATCCATCCATCCACCTTCTATCACCTATCTAGGATTGGGTCGCGGGGCAGCAGCCTGAGCAGGGAAGCCCAGACCTCCCTCTACCCACCCAGATTTGCCAGCTCATCCGGGGGGATCCCCAGGCGCTCTCAGGCCAGCTGAGAGACATAATCTCTCCAGCGTGTCCTGGGCTTTCTCCTCCTGGTGGGGAACTCCTTTACCACAGCAGACCGATTCAAACTTTGCATCACTGCAGACGCTGCACCTATCTGCCTATTGTTCTCTCGCTCCATCCTTCCCTCACTTGCGAACAAGACCCAGCTACTCCAAGATCCACTTGGAGTAGGAACCCGTTCCCAACCAAAAGTGGACACTACACCTTTCAAATGAATGAATCATTGTCCTGACCTTGATAGTTGTTGGATCAATCTAATTTGTTTCAGGTGTGTTGAAGCAGGAATACATTGAAACCTTGTGGCCCCCGTAGGACCGCATTGAGTAAACGTGCAATAGCGTATAGTTTTTAAACTTGACATAAAATTTTTTAAATATTTGCTTCTGCATAAGTAATTAAACAATGCACCACTGGGGTTTGATGCAATGCACTGAGTCTAGTTTGATTAATTTAATTAAGTAAAACAAGATTTAATGAGAGATCTGGTCTATTGGTCTATTGATCATGTTTTTAAAGTAATAGCAATTAAAGTTAAAAGATTTTAAAAAGAACAAAAAACTCCTGTATGTTCCTGAAATACGACATGAAAACAGACATAGACAAAACCTATAAACTCTTAATATCACTGCCTGACGGCAGTTTAAAATGGAACGCAGCCCATTGTCGGTAGGCAGGCCAAAACAGGATTGGAATGTGCCATGCACGTAGATGTGTACAATAAAGTTGCCTGATAAATTGATACCATTCCGATATCCTATTGATTTGTATGCAATCGCACCTGTGCATGACAGAAATCACATCCCAGTCCAATGAGGACATAGCAGACATATGTAGCCCAGTACAAAGATGTCTGTGGTACAGACTCAAGAGGGCAGGTAGTATAGCATCCCATATTTTACAACATGAACATTTGATTATTACATTATAGTCATTATGTGCTTTATAATAATGTTTTAATGGGTAGGTGGGGGAGTGCACTATAGGTCCCTCTGGCGTGGCTTAAGCTTTTGTCCTTTATGGCATTCTTTTTTTCTTTACATTACTTTTGCTTTTATACTTTAAGTAGTTTTGAAACCAGTACTTTTACACTTTTACTGGTGTTAAAAGCTTGAGTTGATACTTCAACTTCAACAGAAGTCTTTTTGAACCTTAGTAACTTCTACCTGAGTAACGAATGGGAAGACTTTTGAGACTTCTGCTCATGAGTGACAAGTATTAGTGGACCATTGAGTATCTTCTGACTTACCTGATACCTTGAAAGTAATTAAAACATCAACAACAAATAAGCTGTATAAAACAAATTGAGCAGCAGTTGAGATCACAAGCAGGTTCTTATGTGATAACATCAGGTGTTTTTACATCTCAAGCTGCAGTTTTAACCACATTTGTTCTGTGAATTAACTCAACATGTAGCTTCTCATTTTATTTCTCTTCTGTATAATCCATGGTTACATTTATATTTTTGGAAGAGACTGTCCTATACAAAACAAGTACATGTGGCAATTATCCAAGCTGGCAGATACAGACTATAGCTCAGCTGGAAGAGCATATAACCTTTAGTGTTCACATGTAAATGATGCATTTCTAACCCTTACCCAGGGATGTTACAGCCTAAAACCAACCGGGAAATAAGACTGTTTTATCATATTGTGTCTACATGTAACCATGGTATCTACAACAGTGATGGTCGTGTTGTAAAAACAACATATTTTTGCTCAAACCATGATCATTTTCTATTTCTATGAAAGTAATGTTTTCGTGTCAACCCAACGAAGGGAGAAATGAGTTTAAGTTGTGCTACTGACTAGATCTTGCGCTCGAATCTCACAAAGGTCCATGGGTTGAAATTCGAGCATTAGCTTCTCAATCCGACTGTGCATCTTTCTTCCTTATGTTGACTTTGTGGCTTTGTAAATGATTAACTGTGGCATTTGCGCCAATGTGAAAATACTTTTATAGGCTGTATTTCTCTGATACTACTTGTGGGAGTGGTGGAATTACGAGGTGTATTAAAAGGTAATCAAATGACTGTTAGAACTTTCAGTTAGTGTGGTTATGTACATAAATACAACATAAGTTTAGACACCTTTTGGAGATTTTTTAAATATACCTTTAAATGGCAGGTGTCCTTTAAAGAAAAAAGACTGCCTGAAATGCTTTCAAAATCTGTGCCTAACAGCACACCTGTCTGGCCGCATGGTGTAATTGTTGAAACAACCATTTTGTGTAATGTGGCAGTAAAAATCTATGCTCACAGCTTGAAAAATTGGGGATCATTATGGTTCAAATTATGAGTGAAACCTACCCTGGAATTAGACCTTCTAAATCTTAAACCTCAAACTTTTGGTGTTATTTCCAAAGTTACAAACAAAACACTCAAAATCTCTATAGAGAGGCACCCACGGAAGGATAAAGAACCCATTTTTTTTCTCGTCATTGTTTCTGCCGCTGCCAAACTTCTTTGTAAGCCTGAAGAATAACTAATACAAAATAGATGGAAAATATTCCAACCTGTTTTGCTAATCCTTCTTTCATATACAGTACATACACAAGATTAGGTTATTCTACAGTATATCCTGCTAAACTGCAGACAATACCACCAGTAAACTACACTGGGCTGTATTTTACATTGACACATATTTAATTTAACATTATACATTTAAATTTTTGTGCGCCCCATGTAATTCTTACAAAAATGATGTGGTGTATGTTGAAGGAAATTATGTACCTTTAGAATTTACTAATATTTTTTAAGTAACCTATAGATTATAATCAACAATCCTTAATTAAAGCATGCACACAGTGTCTTTTTCTGTTTTTAGCATAAAAATCCCACAACAGCCAATGGTTCAATGTAGAATTTAGGGAGGCACTTGCATCATATCTTAAGGATATGTTGCCTTTCCCTTGCCATTGTTTGGCTCTGCCCTACATCACACCTTTTATCCCTTGGTTTGAGCTGAGATGCCTTGTTAGTATTCTGAATCGCAGAACGCCTGTCTGCCGATCTGTTTACGTCTGAGCTTGCTTTTTGTTTGCACCCCCCCCCCCCCCCCCACACACACACACACTTCACCATCTTTGTGCCACTGTGAAATAAGCTCAGCTGTCACTCAATGAGATGCAAACAATGCCTTGTAAATGTGTTTGCATGAACATGGCGCTGAATGCCTGAATGAGTGATAAACAATGTGAGATAATGACATGCTTTGAGCGTGTGTTTGGTTTGTCTCACCAAAGAGGGTAACGGGAGAACCAGAGCTCAAAGTCATGAATATGTGCATTGGTGTGTTTCAAAGGGGGAGTATATTGAGGTGAACTCAGACATATTTGTGGACTGGGGCACACATATGACAGCTTTCTCTCCTGTAAAGCTTGTGGAGTATTTTCCCCCTACTGTTTCAAAGCTGTCTGTGACCACCCAGCTGTTTTTAACACATGTTCCAGTCACAGAAAAAACACCTCTGGGTCTGGAGTTTGATGGAGGGGTGGGGAGCTTTGCCTCATAACTAATCACTATCCTGCCTGTTAATTAGCATGAAGAAAAATGGAGGATAGTTTGAGTACAAGGGGAGGGGAAAGAGTTCAAGGAGGAGACAAGGGAAGCTAGCGTGATCATGTCAACCAAACTTTCATTTACCATCTTACACACAGGCATATTAGCTTCAACATTTGTTACAGTATAAAATAAATCCATATCCCATAGCTGGTGAGGCAGTAGGAAGCTGCTAAAGCTTAGCATAAGTGCTGAAAACTTACTGACTTGATTAGCTCAAGGCTTTTGAACTATTTTTGGATTTAGAGTGTCAGTAGGTACGTTTAGAAAAACTGAGTTTGAAAACTATAAGTTTCTCACGTATAGGCTACCATCGATTCACACAAAATTGCATTGCTATGGGAATTTCAGCATCATACAGTGACCTTAAATTAAACTTAAAATGAAGCTGAAGATTTTTTCAGGACCTTTGAAGCAGCTGTTCCAGTTTCAAGTCTTTCCAAACACTTTAAAGGACCATGCCAGCTGTTCCAATCTGACCTAAACTAAACTAGGAAAAACAGCTCATGAATGGAACTTTATAGCTACTTAAATGGTAACTTGACTGTACTTGTATAGCACTTTTTTAGTCATATGTTGACCACTCAAGGCACTTTTAGACTACATGTCACCCATACACACACACACACACACACACACACACACAACACTTCTATCTTTGCATACTAAGTGCTTTCTATCTGTCACATTCATTCCCTGGTAGACACACCAGGAGGCAACGTGGGGTTTAGTATCTTACCCAAGGACACTTCAGCATGTAGTCATGGGAAGCCTGGAATCGATCCACCAACTTTCTGGTTGACAGACAACTGCACTTCCTCCTGAGCTACAGCTACTAAGTTTTAGTTCATTCTCAATCACATAAATTGTGCATCAGAAATAAAAGGAAATTGTCGTACATGATGGCTGGATTTGACTTCAGGATGTGCACCCGTACATATGCAGTGAAACTATTTTGAAAGTACTTTAAAGTGCAAAAGTGTAAAAGCTATGTCCCTGTCAAATGTTGTCAACCATCACTGTCCACATACGGCCATGCATCCGTTACATTGGTATGGTTGTTAGGCATTAATTACACTGGAGGGCAGTGCAGAGTTTAGAGTTCACCCCCTCCCCCATAAACAGCATAGGTTCAATCCCAACATCTCCCTGACCCACTTTCTCATCTATCTAGTGAACGATAAAGGACACCAGAGCCCACACAATGTTAAAAATATGTATGAAATATATTAAAATCGAAAACATTGTTTATGGAACACATGCTTTACATGAAGATGTTATTTTGGCACGCCATTCAGTTGGTCAGAAAAAATTTGGCCCAGGCCAAAATTATTTGTTGACTCCTGATTTATACAGTCTGATTCCCACCTATTTTAGCCAAAGAATCCACTGCCAAAATCCCTGACCTCTTACTACTACTAATAATAATAATAAATATAAGAATTCAGAGAGTGCAGACCTCCACCAAGCCATAGGGTCAGTCACCTGAGAGAACTCCCAAAGGCCAAACAGCCCACCCAGTACCCCCTACATTTTTAACCTCTGGATCACCAGATCCAGAACATCAACATGATCCGGGTATAACAATGTCGGATTATGACATCCGCGATGATGTCTTTTTTTTTTTTTTTTGGCCAATGATTCTGGGCCATATCGATTGAGCAAAATTATGCCCATCTCCCCACAGTAAAGAATCCTAAAAAAAAAATCCTGGATCCAGACAGTAATCCGGATCACCCCCAAATTGTAATTGTAATCAGCTGCTCCTTCTACAATTATGGAGAGTTCCTGAAAATTTCATCAAATCCTAGTCTATTATTTTTTGAGTTATGTTGCTAACAGGAAGACGGACAGACAGAGAGACAAACGTATGCCACCGAAAACATAACCTCACACCTTGGTGGAGGTAATAACTTCATCTTATTTACAAATATTTAATATATCCGATTTAAATCAATCTGATCAGAGATTGATGTTCAAATGGATGCTGGTGTAGCGTACAGCTGCCTTTCAAGACAAGACTTTCAAAATGGATTATTGTGAACTAACTAAACTCTTTTTTTTTGTTCTCTGACTTCAAACACACACCCCGGAGAGCAGTAACCATTCCCACGATGTGCTCACCCAAAAATGCCATTTGGCTTGTAAACCTCTCTCTAACCAGAGATAAGCTAAAAGGAACCTCCTGTGATGATATGCATATACAAACATTGAAACGAACCACATGGTCTGTTCGCAACCACTTCAAAGTAAGGAACTCTTTCCCCAAAGTTATTTGCCCGATGCTGCCAGGCCTCCCGGAGTTTTATGACTGATCAATCTTTCTTACCCCAGGAAGAAGACCCGGTCATTTCAATATGTTAAGAACTGAGTAAACTTTTGTTTAATGTTAAAATGCAATATGAAATCAAATGTACACAACCAAGCTGTTTTGAAATGCCGAGAATTGAAAAGTGAAATGTTGTACATGTTTTCTGATGTTGTGTTCAAAACAGTAAAATGGATCACGTGTTTCTACGGTAAAATGGGCCTGGGAATAATGTTTTTCTTCATGCAACAGACATACTCCACAATGATTGTTTTAATACTCAGATTGTGTTCCGGCGCAAATGTCTCAAAGCACAGGAATTTATATGCAATATTCCGTTAATTTGGGAAACAGAGTGGTTTAAAGTTTTAATCCTTAAAAGTGGATAAGAACATAAAACCCCTCTTTTTTTGATCATCCCCGGGCCAAACGCCTCGCACGTGATTGGTCCAAAGTCTCGTTGCTCCGTCCACCTCAAAGTAACTTTCTGAGACTTTGAAACTCTCATTTAGAGTTTTTTTGGACGAGGATGGTGATAGAAGCTCTCCACTCTTCCGCGTTTTAAGAACCAAATAGTGCCTGTTTGTCCTCGTGGCGTTTTGACGCCTAAATTTCCTCTGTTCGTTTTGTTATAGTTTCCCAAGTTTTGTTCTTCGTCTTTTCGTTAACCAGTTCTAATACCCGGAAGTCCCTGTTGCTAAGTAACCGTAAGCAACTTTATGATTGGTGCTGAATTAGTTCACCTTTTTAATCCAATTTTCTTGTGAGATAAACTTTGATACCAAGTCAAAGTTTAACTTGGACATCAGCTTTTTGTCAGCCTTCAAGGAAGAACGGAAAAGAGATTTCTCGGACTGCGGCAGCCGTCGAGGACGAAAGAGGTGCAGATCGGAAGTACCGGATTTCCACCGGTTCTGTTCGAAGAGATTGCCATCTTTCAGAGCCCCTCAGACCAAGTAGGACCGAGACGTTCTCTGAAACGTTGCTGGTAATGTGCTGAATGGCTTCTAAACAAGTAAAAACGGGATAAATTGGTCTTACTTTGAAGCCCAATCTGAGTGTCTTCCGTGTTAAAGCTAAACACTTTAAGATTAGTCTCCATCCCTTTAAGTTAAATACATCCCTTTTGCCCATAAAACAATTCACAGGACAAACGATTTCCACTCTCTTCCTAATATAATTACCTCACTATCAAACCTTTTTGATATGCTGCGCTGCTTATATTAAAGTATCACGAGATTACTTTACCATATACATGTTTTGACCTAAATGTGAATTGTCTGTCTTTTTCGGTGTGCAGCTATTTAATAAATTTTGGTTTATTTTAATCGGTCGTTGTTGAGTGTTTCCTGACAAGATTTTGGTCAATTCATATGCAGAACTCCAGTACCTTAAGATTATGTGACTGAGGATAATTTGTAGCTAAATAATTAATGGTTTTCCAAATCTTACCATCCTGAACAAGGAAAAAAGGTTCAGTGGTGCCCCGACTTGATTTAAATGTTAAGGTAAATATTAATATCTCGATATTCCCATATTCAGAATCCCTATTATCGCTACACTAGATAAAATGATCCGATCCTTTGTGTGTTATATGATGGATAGATTTGATACGATTCTAACACTTTTGACATGCGCAGTGCATACTAGTTCGGAAGAAGAAGGGTTTTATTTTTTATTTTGAACCTTTTTACTATCGAAATGTTCAATAATCCTGAAACTCTTTCCGTTTCCAACAAAAACGTTGTATCTGCCACAGTCCCCTTCTGTTTTGCTGCCGCCATTGTTTAGGTAAGCGATTCCTTGAAACTTGTTATGAGACATAAACCCCACATGGTTCAAGCATGTGCAGAGACAACATCCACCCGGAAATGAGAATGAGTGTTCACATGGTTATTTTTTCCTGCTGATCCACCGTGAAAAGGTTTTAACCACCCCTCTCGATCGGATTGAAAATTCTTTCCGATCGAGACCGGTTGGATCAGCTGCAGAGTTTACATGACGCATTGTTAGTCTGATTGGACATTTGATTGGATCAAAAGTGGTCCATGTAAATGCTGCTATGGTGGAATAACTTACAAAAAGGTGAAACATATATACTGTATTTCAATAAAGAGATAATAAATGATAATAAGCAATAATTATGGGTGTAAAATCAGCATCATTAGTACAAAGCAACTTAAATGAAGTCTGAATCAATTGAAGTATGCTAGATAAAAAAAAAAAGTTCTTTGAAAGGGGCTTTCCAAAAAGGGAATGGTCTTGTGGAAAGATAGGCAACATGCCTTAAGGCTCCAGATGTCAAGGTGGTCTAGGGGGCAGGTGTATTGTACAGAAAATTTAATAGCTTTAGTTTGTGTGTATGATATGAAAGAGCTTAAAAATATCAAGGAACCTAGGTTCAGAGGGTCTTAAAGGTGAGAGACAAACTTGTGAATTAAACACATGATGGAGAAACACTGCATGCTACTAAAACTTGGCACTTGATCAAATCTGTTTCTGAGAAGCTGACTGAAAGTACCAACAAATAATTCAAAACATGGAAAATGTTGGACTAAACTATATTTCCCGAATTACCTGAATTCTTGAAAATGACTTTCTTCAGTCTCTATATCAAATGCAATCATTATTTGGCAGCAGGGGTCCTCTCTACACCCAATAGTCTGATTTATCCCACTGCACAAAGTCTTTTGACTCAATGCCATGTTTCATATGGCACGCCAACTGGCGCAGTTCATGTCATTAAGTATCACTGATCTGGGCGTTACCCTTCATTTCCTTAGCTTGACCTACAAGTCATGCATAATAAAGTCAAGATTTGCATATGCACTGAAGCACAGATGCAATATGGCATTGTGTTAATTGCTAAATATTGAAATAAATTATTTGATTTAATTCACTTTGACGTTTCTGCATGCTGTATAATAATTTGCTCACTTTTGAAAGACAACACCTACTACAGTCCATAATACACTCCTTTTGTATGAACACAGCATTGGAGGGGGGATGTCGGCACATGGCTGATTTAAGCTGCATTTGCTTTCAACCACAGTCTAATTTTTACCGGTGGGAAAATCGAGATGACTGGGTAATGTCAGTTTTTTTTATCTGCAGCAAAAAAGTAAATCTCAAGTGATGTAATTTCTCTTATTACAAGAAATACATACATAAAGAAACCACCAGTATCATTACACACTATGAATTCACATTTGCACAGCCATGTCTTCTTCTCAAATCAAGCCCCACTGTCATTGTTATTAATGAAGAAAAGGATGGTATGAGCTGGCTGCAATTTTCTTAGATTGTTACAATAACACATCCAGAAAGGGAAATATTTTTAATTTCATGTCAAAATCATCATAAATTATATCTGTCTTTTGCAGCAGCACAGGAAAAAATCTGGGACATACATGAGTTAGACTTTAAGCCAGTTTGATGAACGTCTAGTAGTACATGTGAGCTGTTTGCATGCACAAGTGATATGTGCCTACATTCAAAACATGAATGACACAAGAATAGGCTCAATAGGAGTAACCCTTCTTATCATTTGAAGTAAATAAACTGATGCAAACATAATGTGGCCAAAGCAGTTGAACAGGAGCAATACATTTAAATAGCTTTAATTATTACGATGAAAAAACATAGCCCTTATAACCTATACGGCACTAAAATAGGGTGATTAAAATATAGACTGTCAAAGAATCAGTGTCAGATGCTGCATATGCAAACACAACTACTGTTAATTAGAGCTTCATCAGGGTTCTCACTAATGAGCCTCTTAACTGTAAGGACATGGGGAATAAAGTTAAGTAAGGTTGCAGTGTCCTCATTTCTTTTTAACCCCATCTTGGATCTTATCTTGAACACATTTTGGGTCCATGGTAAATTGTGTTTACAGTTTATTTCATTTCTTGGGCAATACCCTGGTGTAATTGCTGGTGCAATGTCCCCATTTTGCTGCAGGGATCATTAGATTTTCATAAGCTAAGACAGTAAACAACTCTGCTGCAGTCATCTCATTCATCAATAAAAAACACACACACAATCTTACTATCAAATGTGTCTGAACTAACTAGATAAATAAAATATAGTAGAGGTATGACACAAGAGAAAACACAGCATGCAATGTTCTTGTCTGTGTGTCTCATCCACAATGCACCAAGAATTCATTAAGTTTTTGGAAGATGAAGATGTCTCGTCTTATTTGTCTTGCACATCAGCAGGGCTAAACGTAAAGTGGAAGTTGCCACTGCATCATGCAGGCGTGTGTACTACATCATGACAGAGCTCCCAAGATGTAAGTCTGTAACAGGTGCCGTTTCAAAGGACCAGAGATAACAGAAAGGAAGAAAGGGCTGGGGGGGACAGACACAGTGAGAGGGGTGGGACCCTTCTGAAGGGGATATATTCCTCTTTATCTTCAGAGATTTCTTTTTCCTTTCTCTCACTGGATGTCTGCATATGCTTGCAATGAAAATACTCAAAATTATTTTCTGTTTTGAAGAGAATAATACTTTAAGCTCTTGACAAATGGGAATTTGTCAAATTTGACCAGTATTCCATTTAAATTAAAACTTTATATGCACTGCTAGTCCAGCAATAATAGACAATTACAATGCTCTACTACTCAACTCTATATACTTTCTACAGGCACTAATGATCATACTGCCATTATCGATTCACGATTTTGAATCTAAACATCATTATTGCTTTATTTTTGAGCACTGAGCTATACTAAAACAAACAAGCAGCACATTGCTATTGCTTATTGGGACTAAATAATCTAAAAAAGAAAAAAAAAGAAAGAAACAAAAACAAAAAAGCCGTATCTAATACATGGTCTAATTAATCCTTTTGCCTTTGTATGAGCAAATACAAGCACAAGCTATGAGCAATGAATGTAGAATCCTTAATGCGTCGTTCCAACATGGATCTAAAACTATAAATATGAAGCATAAATTTCCAACAGTTTGACAACATAAGAGCCTCTCCTTTTGGACAAAAAAACATCACCTCACTAACATGTAACTTGTCTTGTCATGTCACAGGTACTTCCAACATTCATTATCAAATCAAATCACTCTCCTGTACTTATAAGTATCTATTTGCTCTAGCCCAAATGGAAGTGACCGACAGGCACATGGCTCCTGTATTGACATTTCCCTGCATGTGCTGCACTTGGAGCCAGAATAGGCTGCCAGAGGCAATGAGGAAGGAGTCAGGCCCTTTGGTTTTAAAGTTATGCATTTATCTAAGATACACAAGATACAATGTTTGATTATTTTGGTGTTACAATATATTGGGACAGATTAACATAATAAGTTCATGAATACTTTTCAAAACACTGTTTTTCTACCCATTATTTAAACCTATAACTCACAAACAAATCATTGTGTTGTGATCATATTTCACATATGTCATCACATATCGATCAGACATCATGAACACCTGCCTAAAATTGAGTAGGCCCTGTCGTGCTGCCAAAGGAGCTTTGACTGTCCTGAAGTGTCTGATTCCAGGAGGCAAGATATAGATCCTCTGGGATGTGGGGTGGGGTCTTTGTGGATCTGGCTTGCTTCCTACGGATGCTTTCAGGTCCTGTCAGATTTATATCTGGAGAGTTGGAGGTCAGGTAAACACCTCACGACTTTATTCATTTTCTTTGAGCCTTTCCTAAAAAAAATTTTTTCTTTTGCAGAGCACACAGGGGGAGGATGCTACTGTAAAGGAGTGCTGTGGCTATACTGACATGTGGGGTGGTGTGACTGTGGGTGGCCAGTGTCAAAGTAACCCACATGTGAATGTCAGGTTGTATATTTTCCCAGCAGAGTGTGTATACATTGTACCATTGAGTGGGTTTAGTATTGTGGCTGATTTCATGTTTGGATGGATAATGAGTTGGCCACGCTAATCTTGGAAGTCCACTGATTAAATTCCTCCAAAGTCTTCAATTTTGATTGATACATACTGTAGCCAGGTTGTCAGTGTAGTTGTTTTTTGCTTTTTGTAGTTAAAAAATATATACTGTATCATACAGTCTATATGATAAAAACTACTGGACTAAAGTTGTAGATGGCAGTAGGTTGAAGTGATAGGGGCAACGTGTACAACTTTTATATCAGTTTAATGATTTTTGTTCTGGTTTGAGGTTATACAAATACCATCACAAATGATTAAACTGTTGTTGTCAGCATGGCAAAATGTACCATTAATATGATACATTTAGAGAGATTACTGTAGGAATATTCTCAATGGACTTCCCTCTTGCTATTTTAAAGACACCAAAGAGCTTATGAGAGCCATCAAAACAATTTCTTCCTGAACCACCTGAGACATTTCTGTGACTTTATTATTTATTAGATTTCTCCCTTAAAGTGAGTGCCAATGGCAGACAGCCACAACACATTCTGCTTGCTGCCTTCACTATGATGCACTGCATTACAAATTTAGCAGGGGTGTTTGAACTGTACCTTGAGAGGACATAATGTGATTATGAAAGATGACAAGAGAGAAGAGTAAACCCACCAAGGCCCCTAACTGTCAGCAAGCTGTGTAAAAACTCATCCACCTTGATATAATTTACATGGTCCTTAAAGACTGATGCAGATGAAAAAGTGATTATGCTCAACTGCATTGTTTTAAATCCTATTAAAAGATTTAAAGAAAAAGAAATAACACAACTTCTCATTATTTGTGAATGTTTAAGTTAAATTTAAATTTTTTTCGTTAAATGTTTACTTAACTTTATTAAACGTGCCATGAACTGCAGTAGCATCAATATAGCAGGAGTGAGAGCTACCTAAATAATTCATCTCTCTCTGATAATGGGTAGGTGAAGATGTATGTAACATCATAGTCTTGTCTGGACACATCACAGAAAATTGAGTTTTTGTCTGAGTCGGTGAGCTTCTTGAAGTAATGCATAACCCTGCATGTTAAAGCTATAGAAGAGTGCACATAAATGTTGAATGTAGGGAAAATGTATGATGTTTTACAGAGCCGAAAGAGGACTTGTGTGCTCCTTACAGGCATTTGCTTAACACGCTTTAAGACATCAACATGTAACAGTAATAACCTTTCTCAAAGGTCACTCTGTATGACTATTTTTGTTTGTCAAATCGTTTCATTTCATAATTTACATATAAAATAATCTACGTACAGATAGTGATTATAAATGTCTCCAGATTTATCAGCCTTTTAAACCACAGTTTGGCAAAAATGTGATAGGCAAATATTTGTAGAATTTATGCTCAAGCGACACTACATAAGTTTCCGACCTTGAAACTCCAAAATGTTATGATGGCACACTGACATTTATTACGCACATTCCTGGAGCCATCATTGCCCTGCAGCATCTTGGGGCTGAGAAATCACACTTCACAACATTTTTTCCCATCCCAAGACATCACATGACTGCTGCATTTTGCTTTAGAGCACTGGACCACAAATCAGCAACTGGATATGAACACACAGGCCATTTTGGATGAAAATCATGGCTGATTCAGCAAATAAACACAAGAGGACATAATTGGATGAAGCAAGAAAATGAAAGAGAGAAAGTAGGAGTGCAATAGATAAGACAAGAGTCAACTTTTACCTGCAAAAAAGCTCAGAGAAGAGACAAGGATCAGAACAAGGGCGACAAACTAAAATTCAAGCAGTGCAGCTTCAACCCTTTGGGCTTTAAACAATCACTCAGACACTAGCAAGAATGGATTAATTTACTTTAATCTCACTGTGAATATAAATGAAAGACTACAGAACTAGTCATGTGTCCATAAAGCATGTTACACATCATGTTACACTCTGATCATATAATCAATCAGCTGCTTGTGCTAATGAAAATCAAATCTGGGTGATAATTGAAGGAACAGTTGAAGACAATCCCTCAGAAACATAAACAGTTTTCCTCATTTGCGTCCTCCCCACCTATGATGCTCACATGTTAAAAGAAAAAATTCTCACTCTAATGGTCATTTTCTAACTCTAACCAAGTGATGTTACTATCTATTAGCTCATTTCCACTGGTGCTAGTTCGGTGCTGGTGCTAGAGCCAGTGCTTAGCTGGTTCAACTCTGGTGCTTCCA
>JBBBVU010000023.1:11860741-11874231 GCA_037177055.1 Atherinosoma microstoma | reverse complement strand
TTATATATAAGTTACAGTGACTAAAATAGTTTTTGCACCATGTTATTTTACAGTTGATCATTCCGTCTTGGTAGTCTAGTTGGATTAGTATGGCTTTGCAGCCAGCTTCTACATTGGCTTCATTTTTCAGCCTTAGGGGTTTTGACTTTAACGGTTTGCTATGGGTTCTGTGATTTACAGAATGGCGGCCCCACTGGATCTGCCTTATTCCAGTGTACCTGGAAGATGATTGATTGGGATCTGGGATATTTGCAGGCCTGCTGTAAGGTTGGAATTATCCTGCTGGTTGTCTACATCTAGTGTTACAGATATATTGCAATGTAGCCGACTAGCTATTTTTCAAATTCTTTTTGGAAAGGAGGTGTCAACGCTTCAAAAAAAATGAGCTAAAAAGAAATTATACAAATTAAATCATTTCAAATATTATTTTTTTTGTTTTCTTTTGTTTTACCTGTTTCGGTGAGTATTGTTTTTAGAGGGTTTTGTAGAAAAGCTCAGATTTAAGTTAGGAAAATAACTTTCACTTCAAAATGCAATTATCTCCAAGTTAATGAAAACATGCAAGTCTATACAAGACTCACTGAAACAGGTAAGCAAAATAACAAAGCATAAAAGTTTTTTTTTCTTTTATCAAGGCAATTATCTGAGCAGTACAGGGCTGGTGAATGCATTCCACTCTTGACTTCTCTTTGATGAAAGCAGCAGGAGCCTTCTCACTCCTTCCCTCTTATCACACTGTCAAGCCAGCTCGCCTGCTCCCACACTGCGGTTGCCAGCAGAAAGGGCACTGCTCGTTAATGCCAGTGAGCTGGAAATGAGTCACAGCACCTTGTCACGTGGCTGATCTGTACTCTGGCGGTGCCCCCTGCTCAGCAGCTAAAGAACACGGTTTTCCCCACTCGTTTGACATTCACTGCTGCAATATCATGAAAGCAGTTCTCATCAACTTGGGGGAAAAGAGCAAATGCATACATTGAGTATGACATGAAGAATTGTGCTGCAGGCTTTTTGTTGTAGGCACTAGAACATTTGGCCCATGGTTGTAGGGCTCAACAACCACCAGCCAAAATGAACTGATTATGTATATTATGTATATTACAGTACCCTGATTTCCTTTTTTTTCACAACATTCTCCTATATAGGCATAATTTGAGTTAATATGTTTTAAATATGTGATAATTTGTAAAATGTCAAAAATCACAAATTCGTAAAAGCATGACATCCACTCTGACATTATTCAAACACGTCAACTTTCACGGTTTATTTGTTTTGACCAGCTTTATGTTTTTATGTGGTACGGTTTGGGAATTATTTGCTTCAGATCAAGCTTTAGTCTGCAATTTTCCAAAGTTAAGTTTCTTTTTCAGCTGTCATACCCTTTAACATCACCCCACAAACACACATCTGCATGCATAATTGTTAAAAGAAAAGTAAACCCATTCATCTGATTTGGTAATCATGGTAATATGTATTTAAGAAAAAAAAAGAAGAAAGCTATGTAATACACTGTATTCCATGATAAAAACACAATCATGGGAGTTGATGTTCCATCAAACACTAACCCCATCTGCTGCAACATGAAAGTTACTTTAAAAACCCAAAGGCACAATAAAAATACTTAGTAAAAATATGTTACCCAAAAATAACAACAGAAACTCAGGATTAGATTCTGCTGTCACAGTCTGAATAATAAAACTTTTCTTAAACAGTCGACAGTTTCCATTTTTATTGCAGCTCAGACTGCCTGACTCATCCACATCCACATCACAGGATAGTGATGATGTATCAAAAGTTGAATTACTCACTACACAATGCTTTTTCATGAGCAGCAAACTAAATAATGTAATATATAGTCATGATACATAGCAATAGTATAATTTGTGTAAAGAATTCATACACACACTCATACATAAACTCAAATGCTTTGAATTTGAGAAAAATATGATTGTCTGTGTCTATAAAACTAGATTTCATCATTGGGGTAAAACAGAAGACAACATTCTTTGCTCTGAAATATACACATACAGAAACATCAATGTAGGACATCAATGTATTGACAAATAATGCTGACATTGACCTGTGAAGCCATTTCATATTCTGCTAAGTGACAAAGTTGTTGGAGGATGAAAGTGTTTACCTGTAGTTATAGAAGTTTATCTGTTTATATTAATTGTCTCCAATGAATGTTAGTAAAACTACCTGGTGAGAACAGTTGCTCAAAAGGAAGGACTTGGTGGTGACAGTCAGCAGTCCATCAGTGTGACTTCACAGAATTAATCCAAAAAGCATAACTAGCAGTAATCCTTAAACAACTTAATTAGTTTCATCAGATGTCCTCACCGATCAGTATCCCCATAATTAGATTTTTGGAAACAGAATATTTTTGTCTACCCTAATGTAGGAGTGGATGAAACTAATGGCATCCTTCAGAAAGGCTTAATTTTGTAAGAGGCACCATAAAAGAGTCAATCAAAAGAGTCATTTGGCAGAATAATATACCAATCGTATAATATTAGTAAATGTTAAATTAAAGACAAACATATTTAAATCCAGGATTTATTGGATCCCTTTCTATGTCAAGGCCCTGGTAACTTGATTCCATTACTGCTCTCATTACAATATCCTTGCTTCACACTGTCAGATTACCATTACAGAAAGGTCAGGGCCTTAGAAGAAAAAAAAAAGTCTTGGGTACTACAAGCTAATTAGCTGTGTAACTGATGCATATTAATAAATGATTACCTACACCAATTAGTTATATGGCACCAAATGGTGATTTGTGGTCACTGCTTTCTAAAGGTCAATTTGTGGTGAAAAGTATTTATTAGGTCTCTTTGTATTCCTGCTTCTTTTTTTTTTTTACCTTCATTTGGTTAGATTCAGAATTGAGTACTTGAGCTGAGTGAAATCAATGCAAAAGAGCTGTTTTTAAGCACCACTTGAACAGATACCTAAACGAAGGTTAACAAAACAGAGGTGACAGTGCTAAGGTTGAGGCCTCTTCTTTTTTAATGGTGCAGTGTTTGCTGTGCGAAACAGCTTACACAAATATTAATCTGTTCTAAGAATTATTATGTAATAGTTCTGAGAATGTAGACATGACGACATGCTAATGGGAGATCTGTAAGACTAACTCATTAATAGTAAATGCATTTCTAACTTTCACAAATAATGCATTACTACATATAACACCTTTTAATCAGAGCCATGAGTTGCATGATGCTAAAACAGTGGTCTCATACGTCAGTGCTTTGACTAAATGCTCGAATGAGCATGTTTAATGACATATCTTTTCATTTAGCACGCTACAATTAGCTAATTAACAGTAATCCAAAAATAGGCCAAAGTGGATGTCAGTTCTGATAGAATTTGATGATAAAGCTTCTTTTTTTTTTTTACATGATAGGCTTATAAAAGATATTCACAGTGTATTCTGTGGTAGGTATGAATGTCTTACAATAATGTATCCATAAGTTACTGAGAGATTCAGCCTGACAGAAGATGAACAGCAGACCTGCAGTCTAACATTGTCATGCTTAGAGCATGGCTATGCATCATACTAATTTCCACAACTTCTTGGTGGTCCATCTAGTCTGGGTCCTCAGAAAAGTGCAAACTCAGTCTGTGATTCAGCAACACTGCCATTTTTTCCAGTATGACTTTTAGGATCTTTCTTTCTTGTTTTTTTTTTTTTTTTAGATTGCCTTAAAATATAAACCTCAGTGGGGTTACTGTATGTGGATTGTTATGAGGAATATTTTTCTCACTTGAACAGCTTTGTCTTCTACAGCAAAAAATGCTTCTACTTTTTCTTTTTTTTTTTTCAAAACAAGGTTCTGGGCAAACCCAACCAAAGAGACTCTAATAAATCCAATTCTCAGCCTGTCAGACTGTAAACAAAAGGAATTTCATGATCTACTGAGACAATATACAGAGGAATCAAAATCAATGTGCACACACAGAGAAACAGAGAATAATCTTTCATCTATTTTATGTCCAGTTTGGAGAATAAAAAAACCCCAGAAAAAACTGAAACAAACACAAGATGTTTTTTAGCCAAAAGGGTTTTTTAGCATAACCTATCCCAGTTTATTTCACATAGTGGTATTACTCAAAACAGAAACACTAATGAAGATGCATGTCCTCAGCCAGGCCTGACGGAGTAATGGCAGGAGAGGGACATTCGTTGGAACAAATTCAGTGTTAATGGTTCAAAGTTAGTTGCTTGGCTAAGCTAATAAAGGTTTTCTTTGAAAAACTGCATGACTTAGAAAATACTAGTGTTTGAATATTGATGTGCCCCAGCAGGTCAGTAGGTAAACTTTGACTAGTTTTATTAAAACTAATAAGCTGTGCAAAACATATTAGCAGTATGCCACTAGTCTGCATACTGCTGTAGGGAAAACTCAGCCATCACAGTGCCTGGTGGATTTTTCAGTGATTCATTCATTTCACGTCAGATCTCCAAATGAGTCAACCTTTTGCTGTTTTTAAAATGAGCTGTTTAGTCTTCATGGAGTCTTTAGCCTGCTTTATCCTTGTGTTCTATGTGAATTATTTTTAACAAAGTAGCACACTTTCTAGGTTAAAAGAAGTGCAAAATATGAAGTGGTGCGCTTATATGAATTGATATTAGTCCCTTAAATAATCCCTAAGGAAACATGAATGGTATGCAGGATACTATGTTTTATTACCATTTTGATTTTAATTTACATTCAGGTAGCATAACCACAGACTTGAACTGACACCAGCTTACAGTAACCAGAGTGAATAGGGAAACAAGTATCTTAGGGGGCACAGAGGAAAGCATACATATTTACTGAATCCATCTACCCAACCTGTGCAGCTGGAGCAAGCAGCCTCATTGTGTGAACATATTTTTTTTTATCGTTGCTGTGTTTCCAGCCAAGAGGTTAGGGGACCAGGAAAGGGGCAAATTTTAAACATTAACCGGCAACACAGTGTTTGCTATCTTCTCTCCCCCTGATGATAGTGGTGACAGTTAAGTTATGAAACAAGCGCAACACTGATAGATAATTATAATGTACTGTATACTGTATAAGATTCTGCATAAATAACTTATTAAAAATAACATGGCTACAGTATGTCTAATGATGCCACACACATCATTAACACTGCTGAGCTGTTAACAGATAGCCTGCAACACTGTTTACACAGCTAATACTAAAATCCCAAAGGCACCCAAAGCTGCATCCACTGTGCAAGATGGACTGTTTCAAAGCCTAATTGGTGAGCAAACAAAAATAGATCTGCCTTAAATAATAACAGCAGTTACTGTTCTTTTTACTGTGCCACTGAATTGCAAAGACTAGATAACTAATGCAGTTTTATTTCTATAGATCAGAGACCAAAGAAAATGCAATAATAATTTAATGATGGAATAAAGCACGGTGAGTTAATGGGTCATGGTTACCTAACAATAACTGATAAAATCAAACAGTTATTACATTTCATAGACATTTTAATGACCTGATCACGAAGTTTATTAATCAATTTACTAGATTTATGGTTAAAATGAATTGAACTGATCTTGATATTACTTAATTTAATGTCTTGCCTTTAAACTCTGTCAACTTATATCTAAAGGACATTGTAAATTACAAGCTGGTTAGTCAGGGGAAAGTGTATATTCATCAGCTGATGAAAACATGCTTTATTCAAATTAGTTGCATTTTCCAAACTGCTAATGATCACATTATCGGATGCAATCTGGGGATCTCTATGGCATGGACTGAAACCTCGGGATTGATGGCATGAAAGTAGATTAAACCTCCTCAAAGCATAGAAGAGATTATTCATGCAAACAAATAATCCTTATACTTTCAGCTAATTCATGTGACCCAAAATATTCTCCAGTACAGACAGCTGCACAGTTCAAATAAACCTTGTTAATGCTACAAAAAGAAAATCAAAGTGAGATAAAGCCTTCTGTAACAGCCTTTGATTGTGTGTATCAAGATTTCACACAAACTATAAGAAAAGATTTGCTTTTCTGCCTTGGTACTATTTGTTGCTTGGCAGAAGCAAGGCATCTAGATCTGCATATTTATGACATGATAGTAATAGTTTCCCTCAAAGTCTTTCTGAATTTAATTGTTCCACAAATATGAAATCACAACATAGAGTTCGACAACTACTTGTTAGATATCCAAAATGTACTTTAATCAGCCAGCTCACTTTATTGTGGATAGTCCAGATTTGTCTGTGATTTAATTTATGATTTTATTCTGATTTTATTGCGATTTTTGCTATTTGTTGCCATCTTTTACTACTTTTTAATGCTTTCTTTGCATAATTTTAATATATTATGTAAAGCACTTTGAATTGTCTCATACAGGAAATGTGCTATACAAATGAACTCACTTTGCCTTGCATGTAATGTGTGTAGCAGTGCCAAAACTATAAAGAATTCAAACCTAGCTGTAAATTGCTGTGGTTAAATGCGAAACTGCTAAGGTTGTTTTGGTTAAAGGTTGAACATGGAACATTTTTTATCAAAAGCTATATTTAAAAAATAATAATAATTCCACAAGGCATTTAGAGGGGTGCAGAATTCAAGTACAGAATTTTCTTAAAGGATTATTTTTAGCCTGAAAATTAAAATTTTGATGGGGTTAACAATGACGTTATGTTTACATCTACCAGCCAATAGGGGCCGCCATTGTGGGTTGCCAAATGTTCCAATAGTATGTTCGGAACAGCTTGGCTGGCACTGGGAGAAATGGTGGAGTCGGCAAGTCAAGCAGCTGCATCTGAGCCCCGGTGATATTGTTATCCGTCTTAGAAGAGGACTGACCAGAGAAAAGCAAAAAACTAGAGTAAATTGTGGTGAAGCCTACACTAGATGGACCCATGTAAAAAAATCCCATGGCATCAAAATATATGCGGAAATGGCTACTTTTCTACTGGATCGGTAAGTTAACTCTCTTGCTAACTTGGTGAACGTTAGCTGGCAGTTAAACTCCTCTGCAATACTTGTTTTCATTTTATGACGTTGGTCCTAGTTATGAGAAAACCGACCATGGCCCATCGACCTCCACACCCAGTGGACGGAGGAAACGGAGGCAGCTTAATCCTCCTGCCCTGTCCAGTATTGCTGGCTCACTTTCACCACTGCGGTGAGTGGCCGAAGTAAGACTGTCAGAAATTATGTGCATCTAATAGATAATTGATAGCAAGGCTAACGTTAGATACTGCTGTAAAATAAACTTATGATTCGAAATTAGTCCTTACCCCCCGTATAGGGATGGATACCGAATTCTGTACTTTAATGGTACCTACCGAATTCTGTCGGTACTACAAAGTACCGATTCATGTAAAATCAAACAGTAATATGTTTTGGTACCTACAGTATGTCTCATTTTTTAAAACGGTGAAGGAAAACTCTGAAGACCGTCTGTTATTTTGACAGATTGCAATTCACACCCCCGACCACTGGGTGGTGAGAGAGCACATTAATCAGCTATCTTCTTTTGGCTACTATGGTCTCAGACTGGTGGAACTGAACCACTGGAGCCGAAGCAGCGCGTGCTGTGGGATTTCCTCCCGCTAAAGTGAATGCTTGCAAGATTCAGCCACCAGAATGCCAAAACAGCCGTAAAAAGTCATTTGTTCGAGGCAAAGGTCCGTACAGTAACACGGTGAGCAAAGCTTTCTGTCACCTCTGTGCTTCTCTGCTAAAAACGGAGTTGCAGAGCGCAAAGATTTCACACATGCTTTGACAGACAGATGTCTTACCATGTCTGATTTTCTAGAACAAAATCGAACTCGCCTCACTCCAACACTTATTGAAACTATGTTCAGTACGCGGAGCTGCGTTTTAATTTGTGCATCATTGACAAAAAACACTGCTCCGTTGTAGTTAACCATTTACATGTTAGTGAAACAGTGAATCTTGTTAGTGTCGTTAGAATGAAATAAATCTGTTGTTCCCATATTATCAAACACAAAAGTACCGAAAATTGGTACCGTTAGGTACCGGTACCGATTCCCAGGTACCGGAAACGGTATCGTATCGGTTTAAATGTGAACGGTACCCATCCCTAACCCTGTACGATTTGTCACTGGACCTGGTCACTTGAGGTATCGGCAGCAAACTCGGCAACCCAACGCCTGGAATTATTTTTCTGCCATTGCAGCTGCAACCTATACAGTAGATGTCGCTATTGTGGCCGTATTCCATAACCAACCTTTAAATAACATGAATTTGTAATGTAATGTATGAGGATCTTATCAGAACTAGTTTTAGCTACAGCAGTAAGCTGAAAAAAAAAGGGTCACTCTCTAGATGTTCCCCCTCATCTGTATGTGGTCACTTGAGAAGAATACGGAGCTAAAATTTGAGATTAGACTACTAGGAAACTTCCTGTGATACACAGAGCTCTTCTCCTCACTCTCTTCTTGTTATAAACCTTTGTTTGTATGCATTGTTGTTGCCATTACCTTTGTGATTGTCTTTTTCTTCTGTTCCATAGGAGGTATCTTTGGTCTGATGTTGCTGTGTTGTGTGTGATCCTGTCCTGTCTTTTCAACCCCATTGAACTGAGACAAAAGACTGCCCTTCCTTAGTCTGGTCCTGTTGAAGGTCTATTCCAAGTGAAATGTAGTTTTTCCCCTCCATTGACACCCGCTGCCCCATGCTTGCAAGGAATCAGGGAATGAAGTGTAATGACTATTTGATGCAATCTGTTGGTTTCCTTAGCTAGAAATAATTTTATAAATTGTCATAATATTGATATGATTATAGTGAAGTGTGTTAAATTTGATAACATTAAATTTTACTTAACTCTATTCTAAGTGGGTTGTAATGAATTTAATTTACTTTAACTGAAATTGAAATAAATTCAATTAAACATTTTTTTTTAAAGTGCATATGACAGTATATATGAGTGCTGTAAATTGGTGCTACATTAATAACCTAAAATTAAGTTAACTGAAAAACAGCACGAAAAGAACTTACTATGCATATGCTGGGTGAAAAGAAATAAATGTTAAAGCTTTATGTTTGCCAGATGCATAAATATGCAATGGTGTACAAACATATTAGATAAAACAACAGATGAGACAAACACACATACACACACACACACACGCACAAAGATTAATGCAGCTTTAAAGCTTAATTCAGCTTTGATTCCTAATGTCTTTCGTCATGTTGGTCATAGTCCCAACAACCCAACAGTCTGTCCAGCAGTTTCAAATGTCCTTACTTTTAAAGTGGAAAATCACAAAGGAGATTTTCTTGCCTTTGACATGCACTCGCTGTGATGATGGCAAACATGACTACAGCAGTTTCCTGTGTTGAAAAATCTGTGACCTGATCATTAGAACTGAGTTGCCATAGCAACTATACCATCCACTTTAGGTATCTCTATTCAGAGGCACAGTAAAGGTGATAGCCAATGAAATAATTATGCAAATTCAGTTCTGCATATTTAACACCCACCACATTGCTTGCCTATACACCTGACTAGGCCAAGCAAACTGCACTTTGGCCTTGACAGACACGTGGAGAATAAAAAAAATCACTCAAAGCGTCATTTCTCAGAACACATGCTGAGGAAATTGTTTGAAAATGACATAGAAACAAACAAAAAAAAAAGTATAGCAAGCTATGCTACTTCAGAGGGGGAAAAAAGAGTGACAAAAACAGTAGTTGACAAGAGTCCATTTTGACAGGCGGTATAAAGCAAATGAAAAAAAATGAAAGCCCCTAACTGCAACCAGGGCACCCTTGATGTAGGTTAGAGGATGTGAAGGCAAATTAATGAGATAAGAGGAACCCTTATTAGGAACAAAGCCAATGGAGTGTCAGGGTTAGCTAAAATACTGGCCCTCTATCTTCAGGTTAAAGCTAGTAAGTGTTTAGTTTTTATCCTGATAAAGTGACAGCACTGATGTCATATCTGTGCTTTGGAGCACTGATTAATTTTCAATAATTTTGTCTTGCTGCAAGAACACAAAATAGACCCAAGATAAACCCTTGTCGTCATAAGGCAACACAAATTTCCCCTCTGTCAACTCAGTCTGGGTAAAGGGTGTCAAAGGTAGCTCTTATCAGCACCCTAACAAATCCTCTTGCAAGGCTGAATTCTGGATACACACCCCTCAGTCACCTCACTATGCAAGGCACACTGCCTAAAGTGTACCTGGATGACCTTAGGAGCATTCAGCTCAGAGATTAAAGGATGAAGCTGAACCAGAAAACAACAATTCCTTCTTCTTGTTGATAAATGGATAGCAAAAAGATAGATTGATGTTGAAAACTATAGTTGACTTTCACAAATTTCCTTTTAGTGTACATTTAAAAATTTTTTTATGAGGGTCCGTTTGACACATTATTCAGAATCCACCATGCAGCCCCCAAGAAAACCCCTTGTTTTTTGGAAGGCTATCAATTCCACCGTTTCGTAACAACATGAGGAGAGAGTTTTTATTTGTTTTTAGATTTTTACCCCAGAATGTTGGAGGGGTGGTGGTGGTATAATTCACAGTACTTTCAAAAGAAAAGTGCACGGTTTATGTGTGGTTACATTCTGAGATCTACTTTTTTTCCTTTTAAGACTTCATGTTGTTTTAAATCATAGTTTACCTTTGTTGTTTTGCTCTTTCAATACCTAATAGAAATTTGTGGTTAACTGGATTTTATTAAATGTGATTGTATTGGTTTTAGAGATTTAAGTTTTAATCCAGCACTTTATTAAATGGAAATTAATACATAAACTAAGATATTTGTTAATAGCACAAGCAGTCAAAAAGAAACAATTATGCATGACTGTTAAAAACCAAACCACAGTCAGAGTCAGCACATATAGACCAAATATCATCCAAACATTTCTGGCCAGAGAATAGACTTTTTGTTTAGCAACCTGTTATTAAAGCTGTGGATCAGGTTCAGCGTGGCTCATATTGTATGAAGTGACTTCGTGCTTGTGTATTACTCTGTGCTGATGTGCCCATGCCTATCATGACCAATTTCTTCCTTTTTCAATACCTCCCTTTTCAAAGACAACCTGCTAATGAATAATTTACACTGCTGCTAACGTCCTCAGATTAGAAAGAAAATATTGTTTCGGGAACACATGAATGTTTAAAGACGAGTCACTGAACCTCTGTGGTGTCTTGAGGGGCCTCAGTGGTGTCATTAATTTGTTCCCAAAACAACTGAAGGCTATCTGAACGCTGAAAGCAACAGGATTAGAAAAAATATAAGAAAAAAAAACACCAACAACTTTGATTTGGCATGAGGAATCATTCGTTTCTGTGTTGATACCTTTCCAGACTGATAAAAATGAGTGAAAAGCTTTGCATTGCAGCACAAAATACTAGGCTTCTGTCGTCTTTAGAGGGAGGGGATGGGTAAGCGGGTGAGTTTTAAGCCACCTCTTAGCATTGTTGGCAGTGCATCTGCATGTTCTGGCAATATTCCCTGTAAGCTCTGCATACAAGGATTCACTGTGCATGTCCATAAAAACACAAACTTTTTTTTCCGACTGCCCCAGTGCTGTGCAGGGTATTAATGTTGACATCAAATGAAATGAGAAATGAAATGAGGAGATGAATGTTTCCTGACATATGTATTCTGTGTCTTGAATGAAAATATTTCTAAATCATTTGTTAGCATAGGTCATATTGTATAACCAAAAAGATTAATACAAATCGGATGTTTCATTTTGGAGGGGAAAAACCAGTTTGCAGAGATTTAGCATAAATGTGTGAACACAAATCAGTGAGCTATGCAATAAATATCTTGCAACACAACAAAAGACCAATGCAGAATTATTTTAAAGGTTTTTGTTTTTTAAAATCCAGACATTTAGCTCTCATTTAAAGCTAGTTTGTTTTTTAAAGTTTTTTCTTTATAGATTTTTGACCTTTTGAGCCTTGTTGTCATGGTTTCTCCTTTAATTACCTTCTGTTCTATTTTGAGAGATTTTATGTTACTCTGTCATTGCATTATTCCACCTATTCTTCAATCAGGCATCACTTACTGGGTGGGTAATTTCCAGGTTTTTCTTGATTCTTTGTCAGCTTGTCACTGACATATATTCCAGTAAGTCAGCATTCTCAGATTAGAAATCTTCGCCATTAATTTGCTTAATACTGTATATGCTTTAATGGCTTTTTTAATCACTGAGATGTGGCTTAGTTGTAGTGAGAAATAGTCTTCAATTCATTTATCTGTATCATGCATTTATGCATCTATATATTTTGTTAGTGCTAGTTGTATTTAATCAATGTTTTTCAGACTGTTGTCCAATGTTCTTTTCTATTTGGTAAAATCCAAACGATTTCCAGATCTTAACTTTGACAATACACTGTAAACTGTATCATTGTCGATTTCTGGAAGGTCAGATTTGCATTTAAACAATGTGAATATATGCCCCAATTTCTCTCCTGGATCTGGCAGGTAGACCAACTGAAAAAAAGTCTGCAGACTCATCTCAATCAATGCACTGCAGGTGTTGTATTGGTGCAGGCACCTTGACGTTCAACAATGATGTGGAAATTTCGCATTTATTCTGTGCAGGATCTGCAGAAAAATGTTAGTGTACTGGAATTCAAATGAAAAATTCAGCCCCGTTCAACTGGTACATTTTCTTTGATCCAGCGGTCCCACATACCATTGTGATTACATTTTTAATATGAAAATCTGTTCATTATTCATATGAGTTAATCTTTACAACCTTAGTCAGAACGATAATGCCTGCAGAGCACTTTAATGGAACTAGGGATAGTATTTGGAAAGAATTGTTATACACGTATATATTGTGAAGCCTTTAATTAAATGTTCTTCATCTTTACCTCAAATATAAATCTGTAAATATTGCTGCTGTTGCATATCCTTTCCATTGTGAGTTACTGAGATGCTTTTCATCTGTTCTGTAGCCCAAACCCTGCTTTAGAGCAATCACCGAAAACCTTTCATTTACCAATAGTAACCCTTACCCTGGACTGGACAGAGTGATCAGATGTGCTGGCTCTGTGGTGGGGATGGAGCTGGAGTCTGTGGTGGAGGTTGCAGAGAGGAGGACGTTGGATAAACTGCTGAACATCATGGATAATGTCAGCCACCCTCTGCATGCCACCATCACAGCACAGAGGAGCTATTTCAGCAGCAGCCTGCCGTCTCTGAGCTGCTCTACTAACAGACTCAGGAACTCCTTCTTACCCAGGGCCATCAGACTGTTTAACGGCACACTAGTCGGGGGGTAGAGGGGCACCACAGTAAGTAGTCCGGTTAAGACTGTTAAGACTTTTACAGCCGGACTAGGGCAGGAGTCGGCACTTTTAAATTCTAATTTCAATCTAATTTTAATTTTATATTCTATTACATATTTTTATTACAAGGTACTTTTTTTCATATTGCTGCTGAGTTGTTTAAATGTCCTTAGGGATCAATAAAGTATCTATCTATCTATCTATCTATCTATCTATCTATCTATCTATCTATCTATCTATCTATCTAT